>NW_021024595.1:285082-302556 GCF_004153795.1 Camellia sinensis | reverse complement strand
CGTGCAAGAGGGTCTGAATATGTGTCCGAGTGTTTAAACCCTATTGCATTAGAAATGGCAAGTAAACACCATAATTACATATCTGGCATTATGCAAGTGGGTCCGAATAAGTGTCCGAGTGTTTAAACTCTATTGCATGAGAAATGGTAAGTAAAAACACCATAATTACATATCTGCCACCATGTAAGAGGGTCTGAATAATTGTCCGAGTGCTTAAACCCTAAGGCATGAGAAACAGCAAGTAAACACCGTAATTACATATCTGCCGTCATGCAAGTGGGTTCGAATAAATGTCTGAGTGTTTAAATCCTAATGCAAGAGAAATGGAAAGCAAACACTATAATTACATATCTGCCATCATGCAAGAGGGTACAAATAAGTGTCCGATTGTTCGAATCCTAATACACAAGAAATGGCAACCAAACACCACAATTACATATCTGTCATCATGCAAGAGGGTCCGAATAAGTGTCCAAGTGTTCGAACCCTAATGCAGAAGAAATGGCAAACAAACACCATAATTACATATCTGCCGTCATGCAAGAGGGTCCAAATAAGTGTCCTAGTGTTTAAACCCAAATGCATGAGAAGTGGCAAGTAAACAGCATAGTTACATCTCTGCCAGCATGCAAGGGGTCCGAATAAGTATCCGAGTGTTCAAATCCTATTGCATGAAAAATGGCAAAAAAACTCCATAATTACATATCTGCCATCAAGTAGGAGGATCTGAATAAGTGTCCAAGTGTTTAAACCCTAATGCATGAGAAATGGCAACTAACTCCATAATTACATATCAGCCATCATGCAAGAGGCTTCGAATAAGTGTTCGAGCGTTTAAACCCTAATGCATGAGAAATGGCAAGTAAACAGCATTATTACATATCTGCCATTGTGTAAGAGGGTCCGAATAAGTGTCCGAGTGTTTAAACCCTAATGCATGAGAAATGGGAAGTAAACACCATAACTACATATCTACCATCATGTAAGAGGGTCCGAATAATTGTCCGAGTGTTTAAAGCCTAACGCATGAGAAATGGCAAATAAACACCATAATTACATATCTGCCATCATGCAACTGGGTCGAAATAACTTTCGGAGTGTTCGAATCCTATTGCACGAGAAATGGAAAACAAACACCATAATTACATATCTGCCATCATGCAAGAGGGTTCGAATAAGTTTCCGAGTGTTTGACCCCTAATGTTTGAGAAATGGCAAGTAAATACCATAATTACATATCTGTCATCATGCAAAAAGGTCCGAATAAGTGTCCGAGTGTTTAAACCCTAATGCATGAGAAATGGAAAGCAAACACCATAATTACATATCTGCCATCATGCAAGAGGGTACGAATAAGTGTTCGAGTGTTCGAATCCTAATACACAAGAAATGGCAAACAAACACCACAATTACATATCTGTCATCATGCAAGAGGGTCCGAATAAGTGTCCGAGTGTTCGAACCCTAATGCAGAAGAAATGGCAAACAAACACCATAATTACATATCTGCCGTCATGCAAGAGGGTCCGAATAAGTGTCCTAGTGTTTAAACCCAAATGCATGAGAAGTGGCAAGTAAACAACATAGTTACATCTCTACCATCATGGAAGAGGGTTTGAATAACTATCCGAGTGTTCGAATCCTATTGCACGAGAAATGGCAAACAAACACCATAATTACCTATCTACCATCATGTAGGATGGTCCGAATAAGTGCCCAATTGTTTAAGCCCTAATGCATTAGAAATGGCAGGTAAACACCACAACTGAATATCTGCCATCTTGCACGAGGGTCCGAATAAGTGTCCGAGTGTTTAAACCCTATTGCATGAGAAATGGTAAGTAAAAACACCATAACTACATATTTGCCATCATGTAAGAGGGTCCGAATAATTGTCCGAGTGCTTAAACCCTAAGGCATAAGAAACGGGAAGTAAACACCGTAATTACATATCTGCCGTCATACAAGAGGGTTCGAATAAATGTCCGAGTGTTTGAATCCTAATGCAAGAGAAATGGAAAGCAAAAAACATAATTACATATCTGCCATCATGCAAGAGGGTACGAATAAGTGTCCAAGTGTTCGAATCCTAATACACAAGAAATTGCAAACAAACACCACAATTACATATCTGTCATCATGCAAGAGGGTCCGAATAAGTGTCCGAGTGTTCGAACCCTAATGCAGAAGAAATGGCAAACAAACACCGTAATTACATATCTGCCGTCATGCAAGAGGGTCCGAATAAGTGTCCTAGTGTTTCAACCCAAATGCATGAGAAGTGGCAAGTAAACAGCATAGTTACATCTCTGCCAGCATGCAAGGGGTCCGAATAAGTATCCGAGTGTTCAAATCCTATTTCACGAGAAATGGCAAAAAAACTCCATAATTACATATCTGCCATCAAGTAGGAGGATCCGAATAAGTGTCCAAGTGTTTAAACCCAAATGCATGAGAAATGGCACCTAACACCATAATTACATATCGGCCATCATGCAAGAGGGTCCGAATAAGTGTTCGAGTGTTTAAACCCAAATGCATGAGAAATGGCAAGTAAACAGCATAATTACGTATCTGCCATTGTGTAAGAGGGTCCGAATAAGTGTCCGAGTATTTAAACCCTAATGCATGAGAAATGGGAAGTAAACACCATAACTACATATCTACCATCACGTAAGAGGGTCCGAATAATTGTCTGAGTGTTTAAAGCCTAACGCATGAGAAATGGCAAATAAACACCACAATTACGTATCTGCCATCATGCAATTGGGACGGAATAACTTTCAGAGTGTTTGAATCCAATTGCACGAGAAATGGCAAACAAACACCATAATTACATATCGGCCATCATGCAAGAGGGTCGGAATAAGTTTCTGAGTGTTTGAATCGTAATGTTTGAGAAATGGCAAGTAAACACCATAATTACATATCTGTCATCATGCAAAAAGGTCCGAATAAGTGTCCGAGTGTTTAAACCCTAATGCATGAGAAATGGCAAGTAAACACCATAATTACATATCTGCCATCATGCAAGAGGGTCCGAATAAGTGTCCGAGTGTTCGAACCCTAATCCAGAAGAAATGGCAAACAAACACCATAATTACATATCTGCCGTCGTGCAAGAGGGTCCGAATAAGTGCCCTAGTGTTTAAACCCAAATGCATGAGAAGTGGCAAGTAAACAACATAGTTACATCTTTGCCATCATGCAAGAGGGTCTGAATAACTATCCGAGTGTTCGAATCCTATTGCACGAGAAATGGCAAACAAACACCATAATTACATATCTACCATCATGCAGGAGGGTCCGAATAAGTGTCCAATTTTATAAACTCTAATGCATGAGAAATGGCAAGTAAACACCGTAATTACATTTCTGCCAACGTGTAAGAGGATCCGAATAAGTGTCCGAGTGTTTAAACCCTAATGCATGAGAAATGGCAAGTAAACACCATAATTACATATCTACCATCATGTAAGGGGGTCCGAACAATTGTCCGAGTCTTTAAAGCCTAACGCATGAGAAATGGCATGTAAACACCTTAATTAAGTATCTGCCATCGTGCAACTTGGTTGGAATAACTTTTGGAGTGCTTGAATCCTATTGCACGAGAAATGGCACACAAACACCATAATTACACATCTGCCATCATGCAGGAGGTCTGAATGCGTGTCCGAGTGTTTAAACCCTAATGTACGAGAAATAGAAAGTAAACACCATAATTACATATCTGTCATCGAGCAAGAGGGTCCGAATAAGTGTCCTAGTGTTTAAACCCTAATGCATGAGAAATGGCAAGCAAACACCATAATTACATATCTGCCATCATGCAAGAGGGTCCGAATAAGTGTCCGAGTGTTCGAATCCTAATACACATGAAATGGCAAACAAACACCATAATTATATATCTGCCATCATGCAGGAGGGTCTGAATAACTGTCCGAGTGTTTAAACCCTAATGTATGAGAAATAGAAAGTAAACACCATAATTACATATCTGTCATCGAGCAAGAGTGTCCGAATAAGTGTCTTAGATTTTAAAGCCTAATTGTAGACACCCCATTTTTGACCGTCCTCAAGACTTGGACGTCACCATTGGAACACTTGGTGATTACCCTTGTTTGTGTTCGTTTGGAGTTTCCGGAGGTTTCGGCCACTCGCCTTGCCTCACGATCTCCGAACTTGACTGTTTAGTGTCTGGTTTTGCACCAAACACTTGTCGTTTGCCTTGGAGGGGCAGGGAATGCCTTGTGAGGCATCCCCACACACCACCTGCCATGGCCAGAGGACACCGGCTGGTTTTTGCTTCCATCGGCAATGTATATTGCTGGTCGGCACTTTTTGTTGCCGGTCGGCACTCCATTTTGCCAAAATGGCATTTTTGGGCAGCCGACTACTGTTCAACTGCTTTTGTAGATATTTTATTACAGCTGTCTTGCATTTGGCTCCCCTCCATACACGTGTATGGAGGGATCTCTCTCTTTAGAAGCTTGTCTTGTAAGCTTTACAAGACAAAAGAGCTCTATAAGAGGAGCTCTTCTCTCCTTTGCTTAGGGTTAGACATTTTAGAGAGTTTAGACAGCCATATTAGGGTTTTGAGTTCTAGGGTTAGAATCCATACACATTCTATCTCTATGCCTCTCTCTTTTTGCCTTTATGTGTGTTCTAGGTGTTTTAGTCCATACTATTGCACACAAACACCTAGTGCTTCACCTTCCTTTGGCTACTGAGGTTCTAAGGGGCTGGTTTTGGTGTTTTGGAGCTGGATTCAAGCCAAAGAGGGTTGTTGGAGCATCATTTGTGAAGGTGATCTACAAGGGTGAGAAACTTCCCTTTTATTCCCCATTTTTGCATTGATTTTCTACCTATCTTAGAGCTGCTTTTGTTCTTAGTTTATAACATAAAAAAGTTCTGTTTTTTAGCCCTCTTGATTGTTTATTAAGAGTGTTTTGTGGTTTGGGTTTGTTTGTCCCCTCCTAAGCCTTGTAAGGCTCCTTTTTGTGCTATTTTGTGCAAGTTTTGAGACTTTGGAGTTTGGGCCTGTTCACCACTGAAATCTTGAGGGATTTCAGTGGCGGAGATGGTGCCTTGAAGTCTCCAAAAGGGGAGGGACACCCCCTCTCCTTGTTGTCCTTGAAATGGACCCTTTTTGGCCTCTTGAGGGAGCATCATGTTAGAGTGTGTATTGATCATGTCTTGTTCGTTTTCCATGCTTATTATGCCATGATATAACCTTCTTGTGTGTTGGTTTTGGTACACCTTGCATGCTTAGCATACCTACCTTGTAATGCCACTTTATTGCCTTAATATGCCTTAGGTTATTAGCCTTTGTTCAAGCATGTTTTAGGCTTAGTCTTGTGAAGCTTTTATGCATATTTTGCCATGTTTAAGGTTTGTCCTAGGTTGTTTGGGTCGGATTTGGCATGCTTAGTATAGCCCCTTTGCATTCCGGCTTGTTGGCCTTAAGTGTATGAATGTATAGCATGACATTCTTGCATTGATTTAGTGGTTTGGAACTATCCACCATGTCATTTCAGTCCCCTTTGCATGCCTATATGTTTGCCTTGGATGTCTCCTTTGTCCATTTTCCATGCTTATTATGCCATGATATAACCTTCTTGTGTGTTGGTTTTGGTACACCTTGCATGCTTAGCATACCTACCTTGTAATGCCACTTTATTGCCTTAATATGCCTTAGGTCGTAAACCCTTGTTCTAGCATGTTTTAGGCTTAGCTTTGTGAAGCTTTTGTGAATATTTTGCCATGTTTAAGGTTTGTCCTAGGTTGTTTGGGTCGGATTTGGCATGCTTAGTATAGCCCATTTGCATTCCGGCTTGTTGGCCTTAAGTGTATGAATGTATAGCATGACATTCTTGCATTGATTTAGTGGTTTGGAACTATCCACCATGTCATTTCAGTCCCCTTTGCATGCCTATATGTTTGCCTTGGTTGTCTCCTTAATGCTTTGAAAGCTTGTGTAAAATGTTCCACGTTTTGGCCATTGTACATGCCTTTGAATTTGAGCCACTTAGATGCCATCTAAGAGTTCCCTTTGCATGGTCTAGGTCTGCCTTGAACCTATTTTAAGTCCTCTTAGCCTTGTGAGGCTTGGTTGACTTGGTCATGGTTCAATCCCCTTTGACTTGCTTCAAGTACTTGGACCATTGTCGCATGTTTAGCTTGCCTTGTTGCTTGGTTTGGCACCATGTTTTAACATGATTTTCAGAGCTTATGTTGCATGCTAATTGTCCATGATATCCCTTTTCAAGTATGCCTTAGAGTTGCTTATTTAATGCCTAAGTGTTGGTCCAACTTACTTGCATGTGTGTATGTATGTTTGATCCCAATTCCTTGGTTTTTGGCCACTGTTTTAGGCCTATTTAGAGTTGCCTAAATCATGTCTAAGTCTACCTTTTCATCAGTTTGCATTGCCTCATGTTTGCTTGTATGCTTGCATAAGTGTCTTGCCATGCCATGTTGCATCCTTAGCTTGCATGCCTAGGTTGCATTGCATCTTGCATGCATGCCTTGTTCCTTGACTTGGTGATAGGAATTGGGCCTTGATTCCTTCGTTTGGTTTGCATTTCATTTGACATGAAAGTTGCACACTTGATTCTTTGGGCCGTCATGCATGGAAATGCGTGATTGGCAGTCCGAGAATCGAGACACATGGCTTTTTGAGTCACAAACATAATAGGGGACATGATTGGTGCATACATTGCTTGAATTGTATTGCCATGCAAGTTCTGTCCTCTGCTGCTGTGAGTTGCAGGTTCTGCAGGCATTCTTTGCCGACCGACAGTATACATTGCCGACCGGCAGTAAATCACCAGCCGATGGATTCATTTTGTGCCGGTGACCACAAATTCACTGCCGGTGTAATCTACTAGCCGGGGGTGATTCCCAGTATCCAGAAAAGCATCCTTGAGACTTTGGCAGATCTTCAGAGAGCAGAGCAGGGAAAACAGAGGCAGACTATGCATGGCCGTGCACTTCCGAGCAGGACCCGAGCATGCGCTGCATCTGGCTCTCCTCCCGAGGCAGTTTACTGCTTTTCCTAGTTTAAATTAGTTTGTTGACTGATTAAGCAATTTGTAATTTTTAATTAGCTTGCGTAGTTAATTAATTTGTATTATTTATTTGGTCCCTCGAGGCGAGGGCAAATCTGTAATAAGGTGTGTGATGAGTGTGTATGTCTTCCAACCCCCACTTCTTTCTTCCCTTTTATTTACCTGCTTATGGATGGCAGATTAGGGCATATTAAAATTAGCATACCTTATGCAATGCATGCGTGCATTCATACATTTGCCTTGCATGCACCAGGCTCGGCACATCATTCTAACTGCATTTGTACTTCAATTTCAAATTGAATACGCGATAGTTGTAGTATTTCACATGCCATGTTTAGGTTAGCCGAGCCTATCCTAATCACATTTTGCATGTGTTGCATTAGTCAATGTGACATGAACTAGGATCACGCATGTTTGCTAACTAGTTTATTGTTTTGGCACGGAGTACGATGTAAGTATTTATGCTTTAGCATCCCGCATGCGTGTGAATGCTATCATGACAGCATGCTTACCATGTGGCTAGATGCTTATGTGTTAAACTGTTTGAATGCCTGCGGATGAAAGTTGGATTGTTTGAGTTGGAAAGACTCGTTGAAATCCGTATTTTAGCCTACTTACGAGTAGCAAATTCCAAAACATTTTCCAAAACAAACGGATATGCAATGTTTCTTTCCAAATTAGGCAATCCAGTCTATACTTGTTTGCTGTGCGCATAATGTAGTAATTCTAGGCTAACAAATGGAATAAGAACACATAATGTTTTCAAAAACGGATATCACGGTTAGTAGAGGCCGATCTTCGAATCGGGCGAGAGGGGGTGCTCATAGCTGACCTTCCCCAATCGTACCCTAGCTCCCGAGCCGAGACAACTCCGGTGATGACGGACATGTGGCCTTCGGCACCGAGTCAGGGTTTCCTAAATTCCCCCATAAAAAATATTTAGTGGCGACTCTGTATCTGGCAAAGCAGTCCATGTTTGGCATTTCTTTTCAAAAATCTGTTTCTCAAAACGATTTGCCAGATTTGGACTCTTTGGTTCAAGATTAAGAACCGTGACACAAATCGAGTCCAAGCTGTAGTGACCCCTTTAATGAACAGAACGGGACCCACCCTCCCGGGGCGTTCGGGGACATCTACAGTTTCTGGCGACTCTGCTGGGGATTTAGAGAGCTCAACTCGAACTCGTGATATCCTGTTTTGATCTCATTTATGTGTCTCTTTGCATTGCATGTGCATTGGTGCGCCTAGGACACCGTGTTTGCCATCTGCCATTCCCGAACGGTTTGCCGGAAGCTTGTCTTGTCACGGCATGACCATAAGGCTGACCGATTACGGGCTCTGACAGTATGGGAACACAAACCCCGGTTTTTACCGGGGCACCCTTTTGACCATTCGACCTAGTGCATATTCGAAATCCATAGTGACCATTCCAAGTTAGGACAGGCTGCTTACCCGATGTTAGGTTGTTTGGAAACTGCTACGTGCATAGTGGAACCCTAGCTCTTGACAAAATAGGACAGGGAAACCCTACCCCAACATAGGGGTGTTTTGACTCTCTTTACTTGCTATGTGCTTTTAGAGTGTATCTCTACAGGGAAAGTACATATCAGTTTGCAAGTTTGAGTATCAGACCTGAGGACACCAGTATCAGTGTCAGTTATGAGAATCAGTTATCTGCGGGTATCAGGTTCAGTTTTTGGGGACAGTGATTTCTGGGAATAGTGATCAGCAGTAGAGTACAGTTGTTCAGCTACACTCGTGTTTGATTTGTTTGGGCTGAAATGCTATTTGTTGTCTCTTTCAGTTCGGACAGCTGGTACAGAATAGCTAGTGCTCCCCCTTGCTGAGGCAGGACTTACGATGACGCAGAATTCAGAAGAGATCGTGGTTATGACAGCTGCATTAGATCAAGGGATCACTCTGCAAATGCATGAGAAGTGGCAAGTAACAGCATAGTTACATCTCTGCCAGCATGCAAAAGGGTCCGAATAAATATCCGAGTGTTCGAATCCTATTGCACGAGAAATGGCAAACAAACACCGAATTACATATCTGCCATCATGTAGGAGGGTCCGAATAAGTGTCCAAGTGTTTAAACCCTAATGCATTAGAAATGGCAAGCAGACACCATAATTGAATATCTGTCATCTTGCACGAGGGTCCGAATAAGTGTCCGACTGTATAAACCCTAATGCATGAGAAATGGCAAGTAAACACCATAATTACATATCTGCCAATGTGTAAGAGGGTCCGAATAAGTGTCCGAGTGTTTAAACCCTCATGCATGAGAAATGGCAAGTAAACACCATAGTTACATATCTACCACCTTGTAAGAGGGTCCGAATAATTGTCTGAGTGTTTAAAGCCAAACGCATGAGAAACGACAAATAAACACCATAATTACATCTCTGCCCTCATGCAAGTAGGTCGGAATAACTTTTGGAGTGTTCGAATCCAATTGCACGAGAAATGGAAAACAAACACCATAATTACATATCTGCCATCATACAAGATGGTCCAAATAAGTGTCCGGGTGTTTAAACCCTAATGTATGAGAAATGGCAAGTAAACACCATAATTACATATCTGTCATCATGCAAGAGGGTCCGAATAAGTGTCCGAGTGTTTAAACCCTAATGTATGAGAAATGGAAAGTAAACATCATAATTACATATCTGTCATCATGCAAGAGGGTCTGAATAAGTGTCCGAGTGTTCAAAACCAAATGCATGAGAAATGGCAAGCAAACACCATAATTACATATCTGTCAAGTTGCAAGAGGGTCTGAATAAGTGTTCGAGTGCTCGAATCCTAATACACAAGAAATGGCAAACAAACAACATAATTACATATCTGCCATAATGCAAGAGGGTCCGAATAAGTGTTCGAGTGTTCGAACCCTAATGTAGAAGAAATGGCAAACAACCTCTATAATTACATATCTGTCGTCATGCAAGAGGGTGCGAATAAGTGTCCTAGTGTTTAAGCCCAAATGCATGAGAAGTGGCAAGTAAACAATATAGTTGCATCTTTGCCATCATGCAAGAGGGTCCGATTAAGTACCCGAGTGTTAGAATCCTATTGCACGAGAAATGGCAAACAAACACCAAAATTACATATCTGCCGTCATGCAGGAGGGTCCGAATAAGTGTCCAATTGTTTAAGCCCTAATGCATTAGAAATGGCAAGCAGACACCAAAATTGAATATCTGTCATCTTGCACGAGGGTCTGAATAAGTGTCCGAGTGTATAAACCCTAATGCATGAGAAATGGCAAGTAAACACCATAATTACATATCTGTCATCGTGTAAGAGGGTCCAAATAAGTGTCTGAGTGTTTAAACCCTATTGCATGAGAAATGGCAAGTAAACACCATAATTACATATCTACCATCTTGTAAGAGGGTCCGAATAATTGTCCGAGTGTTTAAAGCCTAAAGCATGAGAAATGACAAATAAACACCATAATTACATCTCTGCCCTCATGCAAGTGGATCGGAATAAATTTCGGAGTGTTCGAATCCTACTACACGAGAAATGGAAAACAAACACCATAATTACATATCTGCCATCATGCAAGAGGGACCAAATAAGTGTCCGAGTGTTTAAACCATAATGTGTGAGAAATGGCAAGTAAACACCATAATTACATATCTGTCATCATGCAAGAGGGTCCGAATAAGTGTTCGAGTGTTCAAACCCAAATGCATGAGAAATGGCAAGCAAACACCATAATTACATATCTGTCATGTTGCAAGAGGGTCCGAATAAGTGTTCGAGTGTTCGAATCCTAATACACAAGAAATTGCAAACAAACAACATAATTATATATCTGCCATAATGCAAGAGGGTCCGAATAAGTGTTCGAGTGTTCGAACCCTAATGCAGAAGAAATGGAAAACAACCTCTATAATTACATATCTGCCGTTATGCAAGAGGGTGCGAATAAATGTCCTAGTGTTTAAGCCCAAATGCATGAGAAGTGGCAAGTAAACAACATAGTTGCATCTTTGCCATCATGCAAGAGGGTCCGAATAAGTATCCGAGTGTTAGAATCCTATTGCACGAGAAATGGCAAACAAACACCATAATTACATATCTGCCATCATGCAGGAAGGTCCGAATTAGTTTCCAATTGTTTAAGCCCTAATGCATTAGAAATGGCAAGCGAACACCATAATTGAATATCTGTCATCTAGCACGAGGGTCCGAATAAGTGTCCGAGTGTATAAACCCTAATGCATGGGAAATGGCAAGTAAACACCATAATTACATATCTGCCATCGTGTAAGAGGATCCGAATAAGTGTCCGAGTGTCTAAACCCGAATGCATGAGAAATGGCAAGTAAACACCATAATTACATATCTACCATCGTGTAGGAGGGTCCGAATAATTGTCCGAGTGTTTAAAACCTAACGCATGAGAAATGGCAAATAAACACCATAATTACATATCTGCCATCATGCAACTGGGCCAAAATAACTTTTGGAGTGTTCGAATCCTATTGCAAGAGAAATGGCAAACAAACAGCATAATTACAAATCTGCCATCATGCAAGAGGGTCCAAATAAGTGTCCGAGTGTTTAAACCCTAATGTATGAGAAATGACAAGCAAACACCGTAATTACATATTTGTCAACATGCAAGAGGGTCCGAACAAGTGTCCGAGTGTTTAAACCCTAATGCATGAGAAATGGCAAGAAAACACCATAATTACATATCTGCCATCATGCAAGACGGTCCGAATAAGTGTCCAAGTGTTCGAATCCTAATACACAAGAAATGGCAAACAAACAACAGAATTATAGATCTTCCACATTCAAGAGGGTCCGAATAAGTGTCCGATTGTTCGAATCCAAATACACATGAAATGGCAAACAAGCACCGATATTACATATCTGCCATCATGCAGGAGGGTCCGAATATGTGTCCAAGTGTTTAAACCCTAATGTATGAGAAATGGCAAGTAAACACCATAATTACGTATCTGCCATCATGCAGGAGGGTCCGAATAAGTGTCCGAGTGTTTAAACCCTAATGCATGAGAAATGGCAAAAAAACACCATAATTATATATTTGCCATCATGCAAGACGGTCTGAATACGTGTCCGATTGTTCGAATCCTAATACACAAGAAATGGTAAACAAACACCATAATTACATATCTGCCATCATGCAAGAGGGTCCGAATAAGTGTTCGAGTGTTCGAACCCTAATGCAGAAGAAATGGCAAACAACCTCTATAATTACATATCTGTCGTCATGCAAGAGGGTGCGAATAAGTGTCCTAGTGTTTAAGCCCAAATGCATGAGAAGTGGCAAGTAAACAACATAGTTGCATCTTTGCCATCAGGCAAGAGGGTCCGAATAAGTATCCGAGTGTTAGAATCCTATTGCACGAGAAATGGCAAACAAACACCATAATTACATATCTGCCGTCATGCAGGAGGGTCCGAATAAGTGTCCAATTGTTTAAGCCCTAATGCATTAGAAATGGCAAGCAGACACCATAATTGAATATCTGTCATCTTGCACGAGGGTCCGAATAAGTGTCCGAATGTATAAACCCTAATGCATGAGAAATGGCAAAAGTAAACACCATCAATTACATAACTCTGCCATCGGTGTAAAGGGTCATGAAATAAAGTGTCGAGTGTTTAAACCCTAATGCATGAGAAATGACAAGTAAACACCATAATTACATATCTTGCCATCATGTTAGAGGGTCCGAAAACGTGTCGAGTGTTTAAACCTTAAATGCAATGGAAATGGCAAGAAACACCATAATTACATATCTCATCTCAAAAGAGGGTCCGAATAAGTTGTCCGAAGTGTTTAAACCTACGAATGAGAATGACAATAAACACCAATAATTACAATCTCTGCACTCATGCCAAAGTGGTCCTGAAAATAACTTTCGGGTGTCAAATCTAATGCACGAGAAATGAAACAACACCATAATTACATATCTGCCATCATTGCAAGAGGGCCAATAAGTGTCCGAGTGTTTTAAACCTAATGTTGAGAAATGGCAAGTAAACACCATAATTACATATCTGCCATCATGCAAGAGAGGGTCCGAATAAGTGTCGAGTGTTTAAACCCTAAATGCATGAGAAATGGCAAGCAAACACCATAATTACATATCTGCTCATGTTCAGAGGGTCCGAATAAGTGTCTCGAGTGTGTTCGAATCCAATACACAAGAAATGGCAAAAAACACACATAATTACATATCTTGCCATATAGCAAGAGGGTCCGAATAAGGTTCGATGTTCGAACCCTAATGCAGAAGAAATGCAAACAACCTCATAATTACATATCTGCGTCATGCAAGAGGTGCGAATAAGTTGTCCTATGTTTAAGCCCAATGCATGAGAATGGCAAGTAAACAACAATCAGTTGCATCTTTGCCATCATGCAAGAGGTCCGAATAAGTATCGAGTGTTAGAATCCTATTGCACGAGAATGGCAAACAAACACCATAATTACATATCTACCGTCATGCAGGAGGGTCCGATTAGTATTCCAATTGTTTAAGCCCTAATGCATTAGAAATGGCAAGTGGACACCATAATTGAATATCTGTCATCTTGCCACGAAGGGTCCCGAATAAGTGGTCCAGTGTGATAAACCCTATGCATGAGAAATGGCAAGTAAAACACCAATTACATATCTGCCATCGTGTAAGAGGGTCTGAATAATGTCCTGAGTGTTTAAGAACCCTAATGCCATGAGAAATGGCAAGTAAACACCATAATTACATATCTGCCATCTGTAAGAGGGTCCGAATAAGTGTCTAGTGTTAAAACCTTAATGCATGAGAAATGCAAGTAAACACCTAATTACATATTACCATCTTGAAGAGGTCCGAATAATGTCGAGTGTTAAACCTAACCATAGAAATGACAAATAAACACATATTACATCTCTGGCGCCATGAGTGGGTCGAATAACTTTCGGAGTGTCCGATTCTACTGCACGAGAAATGGAAAACGAACACCATAATTACATATCTGCCCATCATTCAAGAGGGCTCAAATAAGTGTCCGAGTGTTTAAACCCTAATGTATGAGAAAATGGCAAGTAAAACACCATAATTACATATCTGTCATCATGCAAGAGGTCCGAATAAGTGTTCGAGTGTTCAAACCCAATGCATGAGAAATGGAACAAAACACAAATTAAAACATATCTGTCATGTTCATGAGCGGTCTGAATAAGTGTCGAGTGTTCGAATCCAAATACACAAGAAATGGCAAACAAACACATAATTACATATCTGCCATATGCAAGAGGGGTCCGAATAAGGGTTGAGTTGTTCGACCCTAATGCAGAAGAAATGGCAAACAACCCATATTACATATCTGCCGTCATGCAAGAGGGTGCGAATAAGTGTCCTATGTTTAAGCCCAAATGCATGAGAAGTGGCAAGTAAACAACATAGTTGCATCTTTGCCATCATGCAAGAGGGTCCGAATAAGTATCGAGTGTTAGAATCCTATCTGCACGAGAAATGGCAAACAAACACCATAATTAACATATCTACCGTCATGCAGGAGGGTCGAATTAGTTTCCATTGTTTAAGCCCTAATGCATTAGAGAAATGGCAAGTGGAACACCAATAATTGAATATCTGTCCATCTATGCACAGAGGGTCCCGAATAAGTGTTCGCGCAGTGTATAAACCTAATGCAGAGAAATGGCAATAAACACCATAATTACATATCTGCCATCTGCAAGAGGATCCCGAATAAGTGTCCGAGTGTTTAAAGCCCTAATGATGAGAAATAGCAAGTAAACACCATAATTACATCTACCATCATGAGAGGTCCGAAATAATGTCCCGAGGTGTTAAAACCTAAATGCATGAGAAATGGCAAAAAACACCATAATTACATATCTGCCATCATGCACGGAGCCGAAAATAAGCTTTGCGAGTGTTCGATCCTATCATCGAGAAATGGCAAACCAAACAATAATTACATATCGCCATCATGCAAGAGGGTCCGAATAAGTGTCGACGTGTTGTAAACCCTAATGCATGAGAAAGACAAGTAAAACACCATAAATACATGAATCTGCCATCATGTCAAGAGGGTCCGAATAAGTGTCGGATGTTAATCCTAAACATTTAGTCATTGAGCTTTGTAGGGTCAATAAACCGGGAAGCCGCCCACATCCATAAGACCAGGACAAACACCTCCAACACCATAAATCATACTGTCCCCCCATCCCGTGGCCTGGATGTGATCCTCGTTGCTAAATGGTTCGTATGGCGGACATAATTTGTACTGTCATGGAGTGAGTCATCAAGATAAGAATTTCAATCTGAGTGTTCTAATGCGAGATTGACAGTAACACGCCTAAATTTGACATGATGTAATCGAACGTGAGAGTCAGTCAATAAACCGTACACCGTGTTGACCACAGCTGGATGGTATAGATAGGCCGATTATGAGGATCGATTACAACTGATTACATCTTGTAACGCCGAGGAGTCCGACTTACAGTCAGAAGCATGTCGCTAATGCAGAGAAATGGCAACAAACAGCCATAATTACATATCTGCCATACTGAAAGAAGGGTCGTGAATAAGTGTCCTGAGTGTTTAACCCTAATGCATGAGAAAGTGGCAAGTAAACACCATAATTACATGATCTTGTCATCATGCAAGAGAGGGTACCGATAAGTGTCCGAGTGTTAAACTCTAATGCATGAGAAATGGCAGAAAACACCATAATTACATTTCTGCCATCATGCAAGGACGGTCCGAATAAGTGTCCAGATGTTCGAATCTTATACAAAGAAAATGGCAAACAAACAACATAATTTACAGATCTTCCACGATCAGAGGTCCGAAAAGTGTCCGATGTTCGATCTTAAACACAAGCAAAAATGGCAAACCAACACCGATTATTCATATCTGCCTCATGGCAGGAGGTCCAAATAAGTGTCCAAGGCGTTTAAACCCTAATGTTAATGAGAAATGGCAAGTAAACACCATAATTACATATCTACATCATGAGGAGGGTCGGAATAAGTGTCCGAGTGTTTAAACCCATGCATGAGAAATGGCAAAAAACACCAAATTTTATATTTTGCCATCATCAAGACGGTCTGAATAAGTTTGTCCGACGTGTCGAATCTAATACACAAGAATGGCAAACAAACACCATATTTACATATCTGCCATCATGCAAGAGGGTCGAATAAGTGTTCGAGTGTGTCAAACCCCTAATTAGCAGAAAGAATGGCAAAACAAACCTCTATATTACATATCTGCGTCATGCAAGAGGGTCGAATAAGTGTCCTAGAGTGTTAAGCCAAAATGCATGAGAAGTGGCAAGTAAAACAATAATTGCCATCTTTGCCATCATGCAGAGGGTCCGAATAAGTATCACGAGTGCTTCAGAATCCTACCTTGCACGAGAAATGCAAAACAAACACCATAAATACAATATTGCCCATCATGCAAGGAGGTCCGATTAAGTGCCTTCCCAATTGTTTAGACCCCTATAAATGCAGCGCATTTTAGACAAGCTGAGCAGTCCCCCATAATTGAATATCTGACATCTCCTTGCCACGAGGGTCCGAAATAACGGTGGTCTGATGTATACAACCAATGCTCGAGAAATGCAAGTAAGCACCATAATTACAAAATATCTGCCTCCGTGTAAGAAGGGTCCGAATAAGTAGTCTGAGGCTTGTTAAACCCTAATGACTCGAGAATGGCTAATAATCACCCATTACATTCAATGATCTACCATCTGTGGAAGGTCCGAATAATATTGTCCGAATGTTTAAAAGCGACTAACCATTGAGAAGCAAATAAACACCAAATTACATCTCTGCCCTCATGCAAGTGGGTCGGAATAACTATACGGTGTGTTCGAAATCCTACTGCACGAGAATAGCGAAAAACAAACATAGACCATAATTACATAATCTGGCCATCATGCAAGAGGGACCAAATTAAGTTGTCCGAGTGTGTATAAACTCCTAATGTATGAGAATGGCAAGTAAACACCCATAATTACACTATTTTCCAATCCATGCAAGAGGGTCCGATAAGTGTCCGAGTGTTCAAACAAATGCATTGAGAAATGGTCAAGCAAACATAATTACCATTATCTGTTCATGTTGCAAAGAGGTCCGAATCAAGGTTCGGTGTTTCGAATTCTAATACCACCAAGAAATGGAAACAAACACAGTAATTAACTATCTGCCCATCATGCAAAGGTCCGAATAAGTGTCGAGTGTTCCGAACCCGTTAATGCAGAAAAAATGGCAAAAACTCTATAATTACAATATCTGATCGTATGCAAGAGGGTGTGAATAAGTGTCCTAAGTTGGTTTTTAATCCAATTAGCGATGAAGGAACGCCCTGGCAAGATAATACA
>NW_021024595.1:268120-285032 GCF_004153795.1 Camellia sinensis | reverse complement strand
TATCTGCCATCGTGTAAGAGGGTCTGAATAAGTGTCTGAGTGTTTAAACCTTAATGCATGAGAAATGGCAAGTAAACACCATAATTACATATCTGTCATCATGCAAGAGGGTCCGAATAAGTGTCCGAGTGTTCAAACCCTAATGCAGAAGAAATGGCAAACAAATACCACAATTACGTATTTACCATCTTGTAAGAGGGTCCGAATAATTGTCCGAGTGTTTAAAGCCTAACGCATGAGAAATGACAAATAAACACCATAATTACATCTCTGCCCTCATGCAAGTGGGTCGGAATAACTTTCGGAGTGTCCGAATTCTACTGCACGAGAAATGGAAAACGAACACCATAATTACATATCTGCCATCATTCAAGAGGGACCAAATAAGTGTCCGAGTGTTTAAACCCTAATGTATGAGAAATGGCAAGTAAACACCATAATTACATATCTGTCATCATGCAAGAGGGTCCGAATAAGTGTTCGAGTGTTCAAACCCAAATGCATGAGAAATGGCAAGCAAACACCATAATTACATATCTGTCATGTTGCATGAGGGTCTGAATAAGTGTTCGAGTGTTCGAATCCAAATACACAAGAAATGGCAAACAAACAACATAATTACATATCTGCCATAATGCAAGAGGGTCCGAATAAGGGTTCGATTGTTCGAACCCTAATGCAGAAGAAATGGCAAACAACCTCGATAATTACATATCTGCCGTCATGCAAGAGGGTGCGAATAAGTGTCCTACTGTTTAAGCCCAAATGCATGAGAAGTGGCAAGTAAACAACATAGTTGCATCTTTGCCATCATGCAAGAGGGTCCGAATAAGTATCTGAGTGTTAGAATCCTATTGCACGAGAAATGGCAAACAAACACCATAATTACATATCTACCGTCATGCAGGAGGGTCCGAATTAGTTTCCAATTGTTTAAGCCCTAATGCATTAGAAATGGCAAGTGGACACCATAATTGAATATCTGTCATCTTGCACGAGGGTCCGAATAAGTGTCCCAGTGTATAAACCCTAATGCATGAGAAATGGCAAGTAAACACCATAATTACATATCTGCCATCGTGTAAGAGGATCCGAATAAGTGTCCGAGTGTTTAAACCCTAATGCATGAGAAATAGCAAGTAAACACCATAATTACATAGCTACCATCATGTAGGAGGGTCCGAATAATGGTCCGAGTGTTTAAAACCTAACGCATGAGAAATGGAAAATAAACACCATAATTACATATCTGCCATCATGCAACTGGGCCAAAATAACTTTCGGAGTGTTCGAATCCTATTGCACGAGAAATGGCAAACAAACAGCATAATTACATATCTGCCATCATGCAAGAGGGTCCAAATAAGTGTCCGAGTGTTTAAACCCTAATGCATGAGAAACGACAAGTAAACACCATAACTACAGATCTGCCATCATTCAAGAGGGTCCGAATAAGTGTCGGACTGTTCGAATCCTAATACACAAGAAATGGCAAACAAACACCAATATTACATATCTGCCATCGTGTAAGAAGGTCTGAATAAGTGTCTGAGTGTTTAAACCCTAATGCATGAGAAATGGCAAGTAAACACCATAATTACATATTTGTCATCATGCAAGAGGGTCCGAATAAGTGTCCGAGTGTTTAAACTCTAATGCATGAGAAATGGCAAGAAAACACCATAATTACATATCTGCCATCATGCAAGACGGTCCGAATAAGTGTCCAAGTGTTCGAATCTTAATACACAAGAAATGGCAAACAAACAACATAATTACAGATCTTCCACATTCAAGACGGTCCGAACAAGTGTCCGATTGTTCGAGTCGTAAGACACAAGAAATGGCAAACAAACACCGATATTACATATCTGCCCTCATGCAGGAGGGTCCAAATAAGTGTCCAAGTGTTTAAACCCTAATGTATGAGAAATGGCAAGTAAACACCATAATTACATATCTACCATCATGGAGGAGGGTCCGAATAAGTGTCCGAGTGTTTAAACCCTAGTGCATGAGAAATGGCAAGAAAGCACCACAATTTTATATTTGCCATCATGCAAGACGGTCTGAATAAGTGTCCGAGTGTTCGAATCCTAATACACAAGAAATGGCAAACAAACACCATAATTACATATCTGCCATCATGCAAGAGGGTTCGAATAAGTGTTCGAGTGTTCGAACCCTAATGCAGAAGAAATGGCAAACAACCTCTATAATTACATATCTGCCGTCATGCAAGAGGGTGCGAATAAGTGTCCTAGTGTTTAAGCCCAAATGCATGAGAAGTGGCAAGTAAGAAACATAATTGCATCTTTGCCATCATGCAAGAGGGTCCGAATAAGTATCCGAGTGTTAGAATCCTATTGCACGAGAAATGGAAAACAAACACCATAATTACATATCTGCCGTCATGAAGGAGGGTCCGAATAAGTGTCCAATTGTTTAAGCCCTAATGCATTAGAAATGGCAAGCAGACACCATAATTGAATATCTGTCATCTTGCACGAGGGTCCGAATAAGTGTCCGAATGTATAAACCCTAATGCATGAGAAATGGCAAGTAAACACCACAATTACATATCTGCCATCGTGTAAGAGGGTCTGAATAAGTGTCTGAGTGTTTAAACCCTAATGCATGAGAAATGGCAAGTAAACACCATAATTACATATCTACCATCTTGTAGGAGGGTCCGAATAATTGTCCGAGTGTTTAAAGACTAACGCATGAGAAATGACAAATAAACACCACAATTACATCTCTGCCCTCATGCAAGTGGGTCGGAATAACTTTCGGTGTGTTCGAATCCTACTGCACGAGAAATGGAAAACAAACACCATAATTACATATCTGCCATCATGCAAGAGGGACCAAATAAGTGTCCGAGTGTTTAAATCCTAATGTATGAGAAATGGCAAGTAAACACCATAATTACCTATTTGTCATCATGCAAGAGGGTCCGAATAAGTGTCCGAGTGTTCAAACCCAAATGCATGAGAAATGGCAAGCAAACAACATAATTACATATCTGCCATCATGCAAGAGGGTCCGAATAAGTGTTCGAGTGTTCGAACCCTAATGCAGAAAAAATGGCAAACAACCTCTATAATTACATATCTACCGTCATGCAAGAGGGTGTGAATAAGTGTCCTAGTGTTTAATCCAAATGCATGAGAAGTGGCAAGTAAACAACATAGTTGCATCTTTGCAATCATGCAAGAGGGTCCGAATAAGTATCCGAGTGTTAGAATCCTATTGCACGAGAAATGGCAAACAAACACCATAATTACATATCTACCATCATGCAGGAGGGTCCGAATTAGTTTCTAATTGTTTAAGCCCTAATGCAATAGAAATGGCAAGCGGACACCATAACTGAATATCTGTCATCTTGCACGAGGGTCCGAATAAGTGTCCAAGTGTATAAACCCTAATGCATGAGAAATGGCAAGTAAACACCATAATTATATATCTGCCATCGTGTAAGAGGATCCGAATAAGTGTCCGAGTGTTTAAACCCTAATGCATGAGAAATGGCAAGTAAACAACATAATTACATAGCAACCATCATGTAGGAGGGTCCGAATAATTGTCCGAGTGTTTAAAACCTAACGCATGAGAAATGGAAAATAAACACCATAATTACATATCTGCCATCATGCAACTGGGCCAAAATAACTTTCCGAGTGTTTAAACCCTAATGCATGAGAAATGACAAGAAAACACCATAATTACATATCTGCCATCATGCAAGAGGGTCCGAATAAGTGTACGAGTGTTTAAAACCTAATGTACGAGAAATGGCAAGTAAACACCATAATTACATATCTGCCATCATGCAAGAGGGTCCGAATAAGTGACCGAGTGTTCGAATCCCATTGCATGAGAAATGGCAAACAAACACCATAATTACAAATATGCCATCATGCAAGAGGGTCTGAATAAGTCTCCGAGTGTTTAAACCCTGTTGCATGAGAAATGGCCAGTAAAAACACCATAATTACATATCTGCCATCATGTAAGGGGGTCCGAATAATTGCCCGAGTGTTCAAACCCTAATGCATGAGAAATGGCAAGTAAACATCATAATTATATATCTGCCATCACGCAACGGGGTTTGAATAAGTGTCCGAGTGTTTAAACCCTAATGCATGAGAAATGGAAAGCAAACACCAAAATCACATATCTGTCATCATGCGATAGGGTCGGAATAAGTTTCGGAGTGTTCGAATCCTATTGCACGAGAAATGGCAAACAAACACCATAATTACATATCTGCCATCATGCAGGAGGGCCTGAATAAGTGTCCGAGTGTTTAAACCCTAATGTATGAGAAATGGCAAGTAAACGCCATAATTACATATCTGCCATCATGTAGGTGGGTCCGAATAAGTGTCCGAGTGTTTAAACCGTAACGCATGAGAAATGGCAAGCGAACACCATGATTACATATCTGCCATCATGCAAGACGGTTCGAATAAGTGTCCGAGTGTTCGAACCCTACCACCGAAGAAATGGCAAACAAACACCGTAATTACATATCTGCCTTTCATATAAGAGGGTCCGAATAAGTGTCCTAGTGTTTAAACCCAAATGCATGAGAAGTGGCAAGTAAACAACATAGTTACATTTCTGCCAGCATGCAATAGGGTCCGAATAAGTATCCAAGTGTTCGAATCCTATTGCACGAGAAATGGCAAACAAACCCCGTAATTAGATATCTGTCATCATGCAGGAGGGTCCGAATAAGTGTCCAAGTTTTTAAACCCTGATGCAAGAAAAATGGCAACTAAACACTATAATTACGTATCTGCCATCATGCAAGAGGGTCCGAAGAAATGTCCGAGTGTTTAAACCCTAATGCATGAGAAATGGCAAGCGAACACCATAATTACATATATGCATAATGCAAGAGGATCCGAATAAGTGTCTGAGTGTTCAAACCCTAATGCTGAGGAAATGGCAAACAAACACCATAATTACATATTTGCCGTCATGCAAAGTGACCTAGTGTTTAAACCCAAATCCGTGAGAAGTGCCAAGTAAACAGCATAGTTACATCTCTGCCAGCATGCAAGAGGGTCCGAATAAATATCCGAGTGTTCGAATCCTATGGCACGAGAAATGGCAAACAAACACCATAATTACATATCTGCCATCATGCAAGAGGGTCCGAATAAGTGTCCGAGTGTTTAAACCCTAATGTATGAGAAATGGCAAGTAAACATCATAATTACATATCTGTCATCATGCAAGAGGGTCTGAATAAGTGTCCGAGTGTTCAAACCCTAATGAATGAGAAATGGCAAGAAAACACCATAATTACATATCTGTCATCTTGCAAGAGGATCCGAATAAGTGTTCGAGGGTTCAAATCCTAATACACAAGAAATGGCAAACAAACAACATAATTACATATCTGCCATCATGCAAGAGGGTCCGAATAAGTGTTCGAGTGTTTGAACCCTAATGCAGAAGAAATGGCAAACAACCTCTATAATTACATATCTGCCGTAGGGCAAGAGGGTGCGAATAAGTGTCCTAGTGTTTAAACCCAAATGCGTGAGAAATGGCAAGTAAACAACATAGTTGCATCTTTGCCATCATGCAAGAGGGTCCGAATAAGTATCCGAGTGTTCGAATCCTATCGCACGAGAAATGGAAAACAAACACCATAATTACTTATCTGCTATCATGCAAGAGGGTCCGAATAAGTGTCCGAGTGTTTAAATCCTAACTATATGAGAAATGGCCAGTAAACACCATAATTACATATCTATCATCATGCAAGAGGGTCCGAATAAGTGTCCGAGTGCATAAACCCTAATGCATGAGAAATGGCATGTAAACACCGTAATTACATATCTGCCATCGTGTATGAGGATCCGAATAAGTGTCCGAGTGTTTAAACCCTAATGCACGAGAAATGGAGAGTAAACAGCATAATTACATATCTACCATCATGTAAGTGGGTCTGAATAATTGTCCGAGCGTTTAAAACTTAACGCATGAGAAATGGCAAATAAACACCATAATTACATATCTGCCATCATGCAACTGGGCCAGAATAACTTTCGGAGTGTTCGAATCCTATTGCATGAGAAATGGCAAACAAACAGCATAATTACATATCTGCCATCATGCAAAAGGGTCCAAATAAGTGTCCGAGTGTTTAAACCCTAATGCATGAGAAATGGCAAGAAAACACCAAAATTACATATCTGCCATCACGCAAGAGGGTCCGAAGAAATGTCCGAGTGTTTAAACCCTAATGCATGAGAAATGGCAAGTGAACACCATAATTACATATATGCATAATGCAAGAGGATCCGAATAAGTGTCTGAGTGTTCAAACCCTAATGCTGAGGAAATGGCAAACAAACACCATAATTACATATTTGCCGTCATGCAAAGTGACCTAGTGTTTAAACCCAAATCCGTGAGAAGTGCCAAGTAAACAGCATAGTTACATCTCTGCCAGCATGCAAGAGGGTCCGAATAAATATCCGAGTGTTCGAATCCTATGGCACGAGAAATGGCAAACAAACACCGTAATTACATATCTAACATCATGTAGGAGGGTTCGAATAAGTGTCCAAGTGTTTAAACCCTAATGCATGAGAAATGGCAAGTAAAAACCATAATTACTTATCTGCCATTATGCAAGAGAGTCCGAATATGTGTCCGAGTGTTTAAACCCTAATGCATGAGAAATGGCAAGTAAACACCATAATTACATATCTGTCATCGTGTAAAAGGGTCCGAATAAGTGTTTGAGTGTTTAAACCCTAATGCATGAGAAATGGCAAGTAAACACCATAATTACATATCTACCATCTTGTAAGAGGGTCCGAATAACTGTCCAAGTGTTTAAAGCCTAACGCTTGAGAAATGACAAATAAACACCATAATTACATCTCCGCCCTCATGCAACTGGGTCGGAATAACTTTCGGAGTGTTCGAATCCTATTGCACGAGAAATGGAAAACAAACACCATAATTACATATCTGCCATCATGCAAGAAGGTCCGAATAAGTGTCCGAGTGTTTAAACCCTAATGTATGAGAAATGGCAAGTAAACACCATAATTACATATCTGTCATCATGCAAGAGGGTCTGAATAAGTGTCCGAGTTTTCAAACCCTAATGCATGAGAAATGGCAAGAAAACACCATAATTACATATCTGTCATCTTGCAAGAGGATTCGAATAAGTGTTCGAGGTTTCGAATCCTAATACACAAGAAATGGAAAACAAACAACATAATTACATATCTGCCATCATGCAAGAGGGTCCGAATAAGTGTTCGAGTGTTCGAACCCTAATGCAGAAGAAATGGCAAACAACCTCCATATTTACATATCTGTCGTAATGCAAGAGGGTCCGAATAAGTGTCCTAGTGTTTAAACCCAAATGCATGAGAAGTGGCAAGTAAACAACATAGTTACATGTCTGTTAGCATGCAAGGGGTCCAAATAAGTATCCGAGTGTTCGAATCCTATTGCACGAGAAATGGTAAACAAACACCATAATTACATATCTGTCATCATACAAGAGGGTCCGAATAAGTGTCCGAGTGTTTAAACCCTAATGCATGAGAAATGGCAAGAAAACACCATAATTACATATCTGCCATCATGCAAGACGGTCTGAATAAGTGTCTGAGTGTTCAAATCCATTATACATGAGAAATGGCAAACAAACACCATAATTACAGATCTTCCACATTCAAGAGGGTCCGAATAAGTGTCTGATTGTTCGAATCCTAATACACAAGAAATGGAAAACAAACACCGATATTACATATCTGCCATCATGTAGGAGGGTCCGAATAAGTGTCCGAGTGTTTAAACCCTAATGTATGAGAAATGGCAAATAAACACCACAATTACATATCCGCCATCGTGCAGGAGGGTCCGAATAAGTGTCCGAGTGTTTAAACCCTAATGCATGAGAAATGGAAAAAAAAAACCATAATTACAAATCTGCCATCATGCAAGACGGTCTGAATAAGTGTCTGAGTGTTCGAATCCTAATACACAAGAAATGGCAAACAAACACCATAGTTACAGATCTGCCATCATTCAAGAGGGTCCGAATAAGTGTCGAGTGTTTGAATCCTTATACACAAGAAATGGCAAACAAACACCAATATTACATATCTGCCATCATGCAGGAGGGTCCGAATAAGTGTCCAAGTGTTTAAACCCTAATGTACGAGAAATGGAAAGTAAACACCATAATTACATGTCTGCCATCATGCAAGAGGGTCCGAATAAGTGTCCGAGTGTTCGAATTCTATTGCTCGAGAAATGGCAAACAAACACCATAATTACATATAAGTCATCATGCAAGAGGGTCCGAATAAGTGTCCGAGTGTTTAAACTCTGTTGCATGAGAAATGGCAAGTAAAAACACCATAATTACGTATCTGCCATCATGTAAGCGGGTCCAAATAATTGTCCGAGTGTTCAAATCCTAATGCATGAGAAATGCAAGTAAACACCATAATTACATATCTGCCACCACGCAAGAGGGTTTGAATAAGTGTCCGTGTTTAAACCCTAATGCATGAGAAATGGAAAGCAAACACCATAATCACATATCGGCCATCATGTGATAGGGTCGGAATAAGTGTCGGAGTGTTCGAATCCTATTGCACAAGAAATGGAAAACAAACACCATAATTACATATCTGCCATCATGCAAGAGGGTCCGAATAAGTGTCTGGGTGTTTAAGCCCTAATGTATTAGAAATGGCAAGTAAACACTATAATTACATATCTGCCGTCATGCAAGAGGGTCCGAAGAAGTGTCCGAGTGTTCGAACCCTAATGTAGAAGAAATGGCAAACAAACACCATAATTACATATCTGCCGTCATGCAAGAGGGTCCGAATATGTGTCCCAGTGTTTAAACCCAAATGCAAGAGAAGTGGCATGTAAATAGCATAATTACATCTCGGCCAGTATGCAAGAGGGTCCGAATAAGTATCCGAGTGTTCGAATCCTATTGCACGAGAAATGGCAAACAAACACCATAATTACTTATCTGCCATCATGCAAGAGGGTCCGAATAAGTGTCCGAGTGTTTAAATCCTAACTATATGAGAAATGGCCAGTAAACACCATAATTACATATCTATCATCATGCAAGAGGGTCTGAATAAGTGTCCGAGTGTATAAACTCTAATGCATGAGAAATGGCATGTAAACACCATAATTACATATCTGCCATCGTGTAAGAGGATCCGAATAAGTGTCCAAGTGTTTAAACCCTAATGCACGAGAAATGGCAAGTAAACAGCATAATTACATATCTACCATCATGTAAGTGGGTCTGAATAATTGTCCGAGCGTTTAAAACCTAACGCATGAGAAATGGCAAATAAACACCATAATTACATATCTGCCATCATGCAACTAGGCCAGAATAACTTTCGGAGTGTCCGAATCCTATTGCATGAGAAATGGCAAACAAACAGCATAATTACATATCTGCCATCATGCAAGAGGGTCCGAATAAGTGTCCGAGTGTTTAAACCCTAATGCATGAGAAATGGCAAGAAAACACCATAATTACATATTTGCCATCATGCAAGACGGTTTGAATAAGTGTCTGAGTGTTCAAATCCATTATACATGAGAAATGGCAAACAAACAACATAATTACAGATCTTCCACATTCAAGAGGGTCCGAATAAGTGTCCGATTGTTCGAATCCTAATACACAAGAAATGGCAAACAAACACCGATATTACATATCTGCCATCACGCAGGAGGGTCCGAATAAGTGTCCGAGTGTTTAAACCCTAATGCATGAGAAATGGAAAAAAAACACCATAATTACAAATCTGCCATCATGCAAGACGGTCTGAATAAGTGTCTGAGTGTTCGAATCCTAATACACAAGAAATGGAAAACCAACACCATAGTTACAGATCTGCCATCATTCAAGAGAGTCCGAATAAGTGTCGAGTGTTTGAATCCTTATACACAAGAAATGGCAAACAAACACCAATATTACATATCTGCCATCTTGCAGGAGGGTCCGAATAAGTGTCCGAGTGTTTAAACCCTAATGTACGAGAAATGGCAAGTAAACACCATAATTACATATCTGCCATCATGCAAGAGGGTCCGAATAAGTGTCCGAGTGTTCGAATTCTATTGCACAAGAAATGGCAAACAAACACCATAATTACATATAAGTCATCATGCAAGACGGTCCGAATAAGTGTCCGAGCGTTTAAACTCTGTTGCATGAGAAATGGCAAGTAAAAACACCATAATTACATATCTGCCATCATGTAAGCGGGTCCAAATAATTGTTCGAGTGTTCAAATCCTAATGCATGAGAAATGCAAGTAAACACCATAATTACATATCTGCCACCACACAAGAGGGTTTGAATAAGTGTCCGAGTGTTTATACCCTAATGCATGAGAAATGGAAAGCAAACACCATAATCACATATCGGCCATCATGCGATAGAGTCGGAATAAGTTTCGGAGTGTTCAAATCCTATTGCACAAGAAATGGAAAACAAACACCATAATTACATATCTGCCATCATGCAATAGGGTCCGAATAAGTGTCTGGGTGTTTAAGCCCTAAAGTATTAGAAATGGCAAGTAAACACTATAATTACATATCTGCCGTCATGCAGGAGGGTCCGAAGAAGTGTCCGAGTGTTCGAACCCTAATGCAGAAGAAATGGCAAACAAACAGCATGATTACATATCTGCCGTCATGTAAGAGGGTCCGAATATGTGTCCCAGTGTTTAAACCCAAATGCAAGAGAAGTGGCATGTAAAGAGCATAGTTACATCTCGGCCAGCATGCAAGAGGGTCCGAATAAGTATCCGAGTGTTCGAATCCTATTGCACGAGAAATGGCAAACAAACACCATAATTATATATCTGTCATCATGCTGGACGGTCCGAATAAGTGTCTGAGAGTTTAAAACCTAATGCATGAGAAATGGCAAGTAAACACCATAATTACATATCTGCCATCGTGTAAGAGGATCCGAAAAAGTGTCTGAGCGTTTAAACCCTAATGCATGAGAAATGGCAAGTAAACACCATAATTACAAATCCGCCATCATGCAACTGGGTCGGAATAACTTTCGAAGTGTTCGAATCCTATTGCACGAGAAATGGCAAACAAACACCATAATTACATATCTGCCATCATGCAAGAGGGTCCGAATAAGTGTCCGAGTGTTTCAACCCTAACAATATGAGAAATGGCCAGTAAACACCATAATTACATATCTGTCATCATGCAAGAGGGTCCGAATAAGTGTCCGAGTGTTTAAACCCTAGCGCATGAGAAATGGCAAGCAAACACCGTAATTTTATATCTGCCATCTTGCAAGAGGGTCCGAATAAGTGTCCGAGTGTTCGAATCCTTAGGCAGAAGAACTGGGAAACAAACTCCATAATTACATATCTGTCGCCATGCGAGAGGGTCCGAATAAGTGTCGTAGTGTTTAAGCCCAAATGCATGAGAAGTGGCAAGTAAACAACATAGTTACATCTCTACCATCACGCAATAGGGTCCGAATAAGTATCTGAGTGTTCGAATCCTATTGCATGAGAAATGGCATACAAACACTATAATAACATATCGGCCATCATGCAGGAGTGTCCGAATAAGTGTCCAAGTGTTTAAACCCTAATGCATGAGAAATGGCAAATAAACACCATAATTTCATATCTGCCATCGTGCAAGAGGGTCCGAATAAGTATCTGAGTGTTTAAACCCTAACGCATGAGAAATGGCAAGTAAACACCATAATTACAGATCTGCCATCATTCAAGAGGGTCCGAATAAGTGTCTGAGTGTTCGAATCCTAATACACAAGAAATGGCAAACAAACACCAATATTACATATCTGCCATCATGCAGGAGGGTCCGAAAAAGTGTCCGAGTGTTTAAACCCTAATGTATGAGAAATGGCAAGTAAACGCCATAATTACATATCTGCCATCATGCAGGAGGGTCTGAATAAGTGTCCGAGTGTTTAAACCGCAATGCATGAGAAATGGCATACGAACACCATGATTACATATCTGCCATCATGCAAGACGGTTCGAATAAGTGTTCGAGTGTTCGAACCCTAATGCAAAAGAAATGGCAATCAAACACCATAATTACATATCTGCCGTCATACAGGAGGGTCCGAATAAGTGTCCGAGTGTTTAAACCCTAATGTAGGAGAAATGGCAAGTAAACACCATAATTACATATCTGCCATCATGCAAGAGGGTCCGAATAAGTGTCCGAGGGTTCGAATCCTATTGCACGAGAAATGGAAAACAAACACCATAATTACATATATTCCATCATGCAAGTGGGTCCAAATAAGTGTCCGAGTGTTTAAACCCTATTGCATGAGAAATGGCAAGTAAAAACACCATAATTACATATCTGCCATCATGTAGGAGGGTCCGAAGAATTGTACGAGTGTTTAAACCCTAAGGCATGAGAAATGGCAAGTAAACACCATAATTACATATCTGCCGTCATGCAAGTGGGTTCGAATAAGTGTCCGATTGTTTGAATCCTAATGCAAGAGAAATGGAAAGCAAACACCATAATTACATATCTGCCATCATGCGATAGGGTCGGAACAAGTTTCAGAGTGTTAGAATCCTATTGCACGAGAAATGGAAAACAAACACCATCATTACATATCTGCCATCATGCAAGAGGGTCCGAAGAAGTGTCCGACTGTTTAAACCCTATTGCATAAGAAATGGCAAGCGAACACCATAATTACATATATGCATCATGCAAGAGGATCCAAATAAGTGTCTGAGTGTTCGAACCCTAATGTAGAAGAAATGGCAAACAAACACCATAATTACATATTTGCCATCATGCAAAGTGACCTAGTGTTTAAACCCAAACGCATGAGAAGTGGCAAGTAAACAGCATAGTTACATCTCTGCCAGCTTGCATGAGGGTCCGAATAAATATCCGAGTGTTCGAATCCTATTGCACGAGAAATGGCAAACAAACACCGTAATTACATATCTGCTATCCTGTAGGAGGGTTCGAATAAGTATCCAAGTGTTTAAACCCTAATGCATGAGAAACGACAAGTAAACACCATAACTACAGATCTGCCATCATTCAAGAGGGTCGGAATAAGTGTCGGACTGTTCGAATCCTAATACACAAGAAATGGCAAACAAACACCAATATTACATATCTGCCATCGTGTAAGAAGGTCTGAATAAGTGTCTGAGTGTTTAAACCCTAATGCATGAGAAATGGCAAGTAAACACCATAATTACATATTTACCATCTTGTAAGAGGGTCCGAATAATTGTCCGAGTGTTTAAAGCCTAACGCATGAGAAATGACAAATAAACACCATAATTACATCTCCGCCCTCATGCAACTGGGTCGGAATAACTTTCGGAGTGTTCGAATCCTATTGCACGACAAATGGAAAACAAACAACATAATTACATGTCTGCCATCATGCAAAAGGGTCCAAATAAGTGTCCGTGTGTTTAAAACCTAATGCATGAGAAATGGCAACTAAACACCATAATTACATATCTGTCAAGTTGCAAGAGGGTCTGAATAAGTGTTCGAGTGTTCGAATCCTAATACACAAGAAATGGAAACCAAACAACATAATTACATATCTGCCATCATGCAAGAGGGTCCGAATAAGTGTTCGAGTGTTCGAACCCAAACACAGAAGAAATGGAAAACAACCTCCATAATTACATATCTGCCGTCATGCAAGAGGGTGCGAATAAGTGTCCTAGTGTTTAAACCCAAATGCATGAGAAGTGGCAAGTAAACAACATAGTTGCATCTTTGCCATCATGCAAGAGGGTCCGAATATGTATCCGAGTGTTAGAATCCTATTGCATGAGAAATGGCAAACAAACACCATAATTACATATCTGCCATCATGCAAGAGGGTCCGAATAAGTGTCCGAGTGTTCGAACCCTATTGCATAAGAAATCGCAAACAAACACTGTAATTACATATCTGCTGTCATGCAAGAGGGTCTGAATAAGTGTCCTAGTGTTTAAAACCAAATGCAGGTGAAGTGGCAAGTAAACAGCATAGTAACATCTCTGCCAGCATGCAAGAGGGTCCGAGTAAGTATCCGAGTGTGCGGATCCTATTGCATGAGAAATAGCAAACAAACACAATAAGTACATATCTGCCATCATGTAGGAGTGTCCGAATAAGTGTCCAAGTGTTTAAACCCTAATGCATGAGAAACGACAAGTAAACACCATAACTACAGATCTGCCATCATTCAAGAGGGTCCGAATAAGTGTCGGACTGTTTGAATCCTAATACACAAGAAATGGCAAACAAACACCAATATTACATATCTGCCGTCATGCAGGAGGGTCTGAATAAGTGTCCGAGTATTTAAACCCTAATGTATGAGAAATGGCAAGTAAACACCATAATTACGTATCTGCCACCATGCAAGTGGGTCCGAATAAGTGTCCGTGTGTTCGAATCCTGTTGCACGAGAAATGGCAAACAAACACCGTAATTACATATCTGCTATCCTGTAGGAGGGTTCGAATAAGTATCCAAGTGTTTAAACCCTAATGCATGAGAAACGACAAGTAAACACCATAACTACAGATCTGCCATCATTCAAGAGGGTCCGAATAAGTGTCGGACTGTTTGAATCCTAATACACAAGAAATGGCAAACAAACACCAATATTACATATCTGCCATCGTGTAAGAAGGTCTGAATAAGTGTCTGAGTGTTTAAACCCTAATGCATGAGAAATGGAAAGTAAACACCATAATTACATATTTACCATTTTGTAAGAGGGTCCGAATAATTGTCCGAGTGTTTAAAGCCTAACGCATGAGAAATGACAAATAAACACCATAATTACATCTCCGCCCTCATGCAACTAGGTCGGAATAACTTTCGGAGTGTTCGAATCCTATTGCACGAGAAATGGAAAACAAACAACATAATTACATGTCTTCCATCATGCAAAAGGGTCCGAATAAGTGTCCGAGTGTTTAAACCCTAATACATGAGAAATGGCAAGTAAACCCCATAATTACATATCTGTCAAGTTGCAAGAGGGTCTGAATAAGTGTTCGACTGTTCGAATCCTAATACACAAGAAATGGCAACCAAACAACATAATTACATATCTGCCATCATGCAAGAGGGTCCGAATAAGTGTTCGAGAGTTCGAACCCAAACACAGAAGAAACGAAAAACAACCTCCATAATTGCATATCTGCCGTCATGCAAGAGGGTGCGAATAAGTGTCCTAGTGTTTAAACCCAAATGCATGAGAAGTGGCAAGTAAACAACATAGTTGCATCTTTGCCATCATGCAAGAGGGTCCGAATATGTATCCGAGTGTTAGAATCCTATTGCATGAGAAATGGCAAACAAACACCATAATTACATATCTGCCATCATGTAGGAGGGTCTGAATAAGTTTCCAATTGTTTAAGCCCTATTGCATTAGAAATGGCAAGCAAACACCATAATTGAATATTTGTCATCTTGCACGAGGTTCCGAATAAGTGTCCGAGTGTATAAACCCTAACGCACGAGAAATGGCAAGTAAACACCATAATTACATATCTGCCAACGTGTAACAGGATCCGAATAAGTGTCCGAGTGTTTGAACCCTAATGCATGAGAAATGGCAAGTAACACCATAATTACATATCTACCATCATGTAAGAGGGTCCGAATAATTGACCGAGTGTTTAAAACCTAACGCGTGAGAAATGGCAAATAAACACCATAATTACATATCTGCCATCATGCAACTGGGCCAGAATAACTTTCAGAGTGCTCGAATCCTATTGCACGAGAAATGGCAAACAAACAGCATAATTACATATCTGCCATCATGCAAGGGGGTCCAAATAAGTGACCGAGTGTTTAAACCCTAATGTATGAGAAATCGCAAGTAAACACCATAATTACATATTTGTCATCATGTAAGAGGGTCCGAATAAGTGTTCGAGTGTTTAAACCCTAATGCATCAGAAATGGCAAGAAAACACCATAATTACATATCTGCCATCATCCAAGACGGTCCGAATAAGTGTCCGAGTGTTTGAATCCTAATACACAAGAAATGGCAAATAAACAACATAATTACAGATCTTCAACATTCAAGAGGGTCCGAATAGGTGTCCGATTGTTCGAATCCTAATACACAAGAAATGGCAAACAAACACCGATATTACATATCTGCCATCATGCAGGAGGGTCCGAATGAGTGTCCGAGTGTTTAAACCGTAATGTATGAGAAATGGCAAGTAAACACAATAAATACATATTTGCCATCATGCAGGAGTGTCCGAATAAGTGTCCGAGTGTTTAAACCCTAATGCATGAGAAATGGAAACAAAACACCATAATTACATATTTGCCGTCATGCAAGACGGTCTGAATAACTGTCCGAGTGTTCGAATCCTAACACACAAGAAATCGCGAACAAACACCATAATTACAGATCTATCATCATTCAAGAGGGCCCGAATAAGTGTCCGAGTATTCGAATCCTAATACACAAGAAATGGCAAACAAACACCAATATTACATATCTGCCGTCATGCAGGAGGGTCTGAATAAGTGTCCGAGTATTTAAACCCTAATGTATGAGAAATGGCAAGTAAACACCATAATTACGTATCTGCCACCATGCAAGTGGGTCCGAATAAGTGTCCGTGTGTTCGAATCCTGTTGCACGAGAAATGGCAAACAAACACCGTAATTACATATCTGCTATCCTGTAGGAGGGTTCGAATAAGTATCCAAGTGTTTAAACCCTAATGCATGAGAAACGACAAGTAAACACCATAACTACAGATCTGCCATCATTCAAGAGGGTCCGAATAAGTGTCGGAGTGT
>NW_021024595.1:164439-262054 GCF_004153795.1 Camellia sinensis | reverse complement strand
TTCTTTGCCGACCGGCAGTAAATCACCAGCCGATGGAGTCATTTTGTGCCGGTGATCACAGGCCACTGCCGGTGGTGATTCCCAGCATCCAGAGAGGCATCCTTGAGACTTTGGCAGTCTTCAGAGAGGCAGAGCAGGGAAAACAGAGGCAGACTATGCATGGCCGTGCACTTCCGAGCGGGACCCGAGCACGCGCTGCATCTGGCTCTCCTCCCGAGGCGGTTTACTGCTTTTCCTAGCTTAATTAGTTTGTTAGCTGATTAGGAAATTTGTAATATTTAATTAGCTTGCGTAGTTAATTAATCTGTAATATTTATTTGTACCCTCCGAGCGAGGGCAAATCTGTAATAAGCGCGTGTGAGTGGTGTGTATGTCTTCCAACCCCCACTTCTTTCTTCCCTTTTATTTACCTGCTTATGATGGTAGATTAGGGCACGTTTGAATTAGCATACCTTATGCAATGCATGCGTGCATTCATACATTTGAACCGCATGCACCGGGCTCGGTACATCATGCTAACTGCATTTGTATTTCAAATTCCAAATTGAATACGGGCATCAATTGGTTTCATTTCACATGCCATGTTTAGGTTAGCCGAGCCTACTTTAATTGCATCTTGCATGTGTTGCATTAGTCAACTTGACATGAACTAGGACACGCATGTTTGCTAACTCGTTTATTGTTTTGGTACGGAGTACGGTGTAAGTATTTATGCTTTAGCGTACCGCATGCATGTGAGTGTTGCCATGACAGTATGTTTGCCATGCGGCTAGATGCTTATATGAGATAAATTGTTTGAACGCCTGTGGGTGAAGGTTGGATTGTTTGAGTTGGAAAAACTCATTGAAATCCGTGTTTTAGCCTACTTGCGAGTAGCAAATTCCAAAGCGTTTTCTAAAACAAACGGATATGCAATGCTTATTTCCAAATTAGGCAATCTAGTCTATACTTGTTTGTCATGCGCATAACATAGTAATTCTAGGCTAATAACCGGAATAAGAACACATAACGTTTTCAAAATCGGATATCATGGTTAGTAGAGGCCGGTCTTCGGACCGGGCGAGAGGGGGGGCTCATAGCTGACCTTCCCCAATCGTACCCAAGTTCCCGAGCCGAGGCAACTTTGGTAATGACGGACACATGGCCTTAGGCAAACGAGTCAGGGTTTCCTAAATTCCCCCATTAAAAAATTTAGGTGGCGTTTGGCACCGAGTCAGGGTTTCCTAAATTCCCCCATAAAAAATATTTAGGAGGCGACTCTGTATCTGGCAAAGCAGTCCATGTTTGGCACTTCTTTTCAAAAATCTGTTTCTCAAAACGGTTTGCGAGATTTGGACTCTTTGGTTCAAGATTAAGAACTGTGACACAAATCGAGTCCGAGCTGTAGCGAAACCCCATAAACGAACAGAACGGAGCTCATCCCTCCCAGGGTGTTCGGGGACGTCCACACAAACAAACACCGATATTACATATCTGCCATCATGTAGGAGGGTCCGAATAAGTGTCCGAGTGTTTAAACCCTAATGTATGAGAAATGGCAAGTAAATACCATAATTACATATCTGCCTTCATGCAGGAGGGTCCGAATAAGTGTCCGAGTGTTTAAACCCTAATACATGGGAAATGGAAAAAAAACACCGTAATTACATATCTGCCATTATGCAAGACGGTCTGCGTAAGTGTCCGAGTGTTCGAATCCTAATGCACAAGAAATCGCAAACAAACACCATAATTACAGATCTATCGTCATTCAACAGGGCCCGACTAAGTGTCCGAGTGTTCGAATCCTAATTCACAAGAAATGGCAAACAAACACCAATATTACATATCTACCGTCATGCAGGAGGGTCTGAATAAGTGTCCGAGTATTTAAACCCTAATGTATGAGAAATGGCACGTAAACACCATAATTACATATCTACCATCATGCAAGAGGGTCCGAATAAGTGTCCGAGTGTTCGAATCCCATTGCACGAGAAATGGCAAACAAACACCATAATTACATATATGCCATCATGCAAGAGGGTCTGAATAAGTCTCCGAGTGTTTAAACCCTGTTGCATGAGAAATGGCAAGTAAAAACACCATAATTACATATCTGCCATCATGGAAGGGGGTCCGAATAATTGTCCGAGTGTTCAAACCCTAATGCATGAGAAATGGCAAGTAAACACCATAATTACATATCTGCCAATGTGTAAGAGGATCCGAATAAGTGTCCGAGTGTTTAAACCCTAATGCATGAGAAATGGCAAGTAAACACCATAATTACATATCTACCATCATGTAAGAGGGTCCGAATAATTGCCCGAGTGTTTAAAACCTAACGCGTGAGAAATGGCAAATAAACACCATAATTACATATCTGCCACCATGCAATTGGGCTAGAATAACTTTCGGAGTGTTCGAATCCTATTGCATGAGAAATGGCAAACAAACAGCATAATTACATATCTGCCATCATGCAAGAGGGTCCAAATAAGTGTCCGAGTGTTTAAACCCTAATGTATGAGAAATGGCAAGTAAGCACCGTAATTACATATTTGTCATCATGCAAGAGGGTCCGAATAAGTGTCCGAGTGTTTAAACCCTAATGCATGATGTCACACCCCAAATCCGGGCATGACCGGCCGTGGCCCACAGGGACTTAGCCCAAGGCACACGTAAGCCTTAACACGAATCCAATCACATTGAACAACTGAACAATAGTCCAATAATAAATAACCAAAACTCAATCCAGACATGCCACAATTATAAACGGCAAAATCAACCGCAATCAAAAACCATCCAAACTTATGGGATATAAACAACCCACATATCAAAAATAATCCTAAATGAACTTCGATAAGAATAAATATAAATATGCACAAGCTTGACATAACACTCTAAACTAAAGGAATGCCCTAGAGGTCCATGCAATTGAGTCCCCGCTATGCCATGAGTCCACTCTAAGTCCTTCTAACACCTGGAAGTGATAAAAACTAAGTCAGCTGATAGCTAAATACACACATGGTCCCAATAATCAATACACATCAGTTTCGCAAAACATGGTAGTTCATCATTATAAACATGAGACCAAAACAAATAGTTTACAGTATGCCAAGTTCACACATGTTTCAGAAATAATTTGATTCAATTGATAATATAATAATTTATCAAAACAGTTTAATCATGAAACAACAATTTAATTTTTCCAACAGTTCAGGGTAGGGGAACATTTATAAAAATATGTAGCATGAAACTACTCACCTGGAAACGAAATAATATAATCCTCGAATAGAGTATGAAAGTCCAACTAGTGCCCTGAACCAATATGAAAACTACACGTCACTGCTAATTTAAAAATACTAAAGAATACGAACTAAGTAACCCCAAACTAAAGCGCACTAACACGGCTCAACCCAACTCACCGTTACTCTTAAATATTACCTAAGTTCATATTCTTCAAGGTCTAAAATCACCCAAGACATAGATTCCGATCGAAACTTAACTAAAAATAACTTTAAGATGAAACAGTGTTTTAAACAAGTTTTCCCAATCTATTCGCTAACTTTGAAAATTACAAAATCCACTCCACGCTATTCGAAAAATTCCAATAACCTCCAGATATGATCTAATATATCGTAAGTTTCAAACCCAATTGGTTTCACTTGATTTGCTTATCAAAATAATGTTTCTACAATTTATTATATCCAAACAGGTTGTTTTCTGCAGCACTTTAAAGAAATTAACGGTTCTCTTAATATACACGAGCAATCAATGCAAGGCCAAAAACGTACGAAACTAAACTCATAACCGGTTGTAATGACACTAATTTGATAATTTTTGGATTTATACCCAAAGAGAACAACAATCCCGAATTTATTGCTTCGGACTGGTTTCCTGGACAGATTTGAATACCTCAATTTATATGGATTTCGACTCCCAAAAATTATGAAAAAATTCAGATATACAATTCAATGTGTAATTGATCTACTGTAAAAATTTCAGAATAAAATTCATCCGTTTGATATGGTTTCTTGATTTTTAAAGTTAGCGATTATGTGCAGAATTTTTCGACTATGATTCACATCGATTCTTTATACATGAATTTAACTCCTTAGATTTCTTAACAGCATATATATATACACAAAATACATACACCTACAATCTTTCCATCAATGAATTAAATAACAATATTATTAGGATAAAGAACAAAGAAAGAAGAGAAGAAAACCTAGGGAGCCACACAGCACAACACACCCAAAGCTCTCCTTCTTGGCTACAACAATAATCTTGATGATTGAAAACCCCCTCTCTTTTCTTCATAAACCCACGGCTGCTAGGGCTGCTAGTGTTGTGGAAAACAATTATAACAAGAGTTAGGGTTTGTGTTTATTTTATTTTATACTAGTTGTGGGCACACCTAGGTTAAATAGATAAATAAATATACAAAATACATATATAAGTTACATGCAATTCAAATGGTAAGAGTCTAACTTACTAATTTTGTGGTCTAGAGTTCAAGTCACACCCTCTTCTCTATTTTTTTTTTAATAATAAATCTTGCTTCTCAATCAATGACTTTCACCATAAATTTATTTTAGGTTTAAAATTAATTAAAAGATCCTCCAATAATATTTAATTTGCACTTAAAAATTCATAATAAAATATTTGAGATTTGTAAAATTATTATTTAATCATTTACTTAATTTTTATATTCGGGTTCTCACACATGAGAAATGGCCAGAAAACACCATAATTACATATCTGCCATCATCAAAGACGGTCCGAATAAGTGTCCGAGTGTTCGAATCCTAAAACACAAGAAATGGCAACCAAACAACATAATTACAGATCATCCACATTCAAGAGGGTCCGAATAAGTGTCCGATTGTTCGAATCCTAATACACAAGAAATGGCAAACAAACACCGATATTACATATCTGCCACCATGCAGGAGGGTCCGAATAAGTGTCAGAGTGTTTAAACCCTAATGTATGAGAAATGGCAAGTAAACACCATAATTACATATCTGCCACCATGCAGGAGGGTCCGAATTAGTGTCTGAGTGTTTAAACCCTAATGCATGAGAAATGGCAAAAAAACACCATAATTACATATCTGCCATCATGCAAGACGGTCTGAATAAGTGTCCGAGTGTTCGAATCCTAATACACAAGAAATCGCAAACAAACACCATAATTACAGATCTATCATCACTCAAGAGGCCCGAATAAGTGTCCGAGTGTTCGAATCCTAATACACAAGAAATGGCAAACAAACACCAATATTGCATATCTGCCGTCATGTGGGAGGGTCTGAATAAGTGTCCGAGTATCTAAACCCTAATGTATGAGAAATGGCAAGTAAACACCATCATTACATATCTGCCATCATGCAAGAGGGTCTGAATAAGTGTCCGAGTGTTCGAATCCCATTGCACGAGATATGGCAAACAAACACCATAATTACAAATATGCCATCATGCAAGAGGGTCTGAATAAGTCTCCGAGTGTTTAAACCCTGTTGCATGAGAAATGGCAAGTAAAAACACCATTATTACATATCTGCCATCGTGGAAGGGGGTCCGAATAATTGTCCGAGTGTTCAAACCCAAATGCATGAGAAATGGCAAGTAAACACCATAATTACATATCTGCCATCACGCAAAAGGGTTTGAATAAGTGTCCGAGTGTTTAAACCGTAATGCATGAGAAATGGAAAGCAAACACCATAATCACATATATGCCATCATGCGATAGGGTCGGAATAAGTTTCGGAGTGTTCGAATCCTATTGCACGAGAAATGGCAAATAAACACCATAATTACATATCTACCATCATGCAACTGGGCCAAAATAACTTTCAGAGTGTTCGAATCCTATTGCACGATAAATGGCAAACAAACAGCATAATTACATATCTGCCATCATGCAAGAGAGTCCAAATAAGTGTCCGAGTGTTTAAACCCTAATGTATGAGAAATCAGAAGTAAACACTGTAATTACATATTGGTCATCATGCAAGAGGGTCCAAATAAGTGTTCGAGTGTTTAAGCCCTAATGCATTAGAAATGGCAAGAAAACACCACAATTACATCTCTGCCACCATCCAAGACGGTCCGAATAAGTGTCCGAGTGTTCGAATCCAAATACACAAGAAATGGCAAACAAACAACATAATTACAGATCTTCCACATTCAAGAGGGTCCGAATAAGTGTCTGATTGTTCGAATCCTAATACACAAGAAATGGCAAACAAACACCGATATTACATATCTGCCATCATGCAGGAGGGTCCGAATAAGTATCCGAGTGTTTAAACCGTAATGTATGAGAAATGGCAAGTAAACACCATAATTACATATCTGCCATCATGCAGGAGGGTCCGAATAACTGTCCGAGTGTTTAAATCCTAATGCATGAGAAATGGCAAAAAAACACCATAATTACATATTTGCCATCATGCAAGACGGTCTGAATAAGTGTCCGAGTGTTCGAATCCTAATACACAAGAAATCGCAAATAAACACCATAATTACAGATCTATCATCATTCAAGAGGGCCCGAATAAGTGTCCGAGTGTTCGAATCCTAATACACAAGAAATGGCAAACAAACACCAATATTACATTTCTGCCGTCATGCAGGAGGGTCTGAATAAGTGTCCGAGTATTTAAACCCTAATGTATGAGAAATGGCAAGTAAACACCATAATTACATATCTGCCATCATGCAAGAGGGTCCGAATAAGTGTCCGAGTGTTCGAATCCCATTGCACGAGAAATGGCAAACAAACACCATAATTACATATATGCCATCGTGCAAGAGGGTCTAAATAAGTCTCTGAGTGTTTAAACCCTGTTGCATGAGAAATGGCAAGTAAAAACACCATAATTACATATTTGCCATCATGTAAGGGGGTCCGAATAATTGTCCGAGTGTTCAAACCCTAATGCATGAGAAATGGCAAGTAAACACCATAATTATATATCTTCCATCACGCAAGAGCGTTTGAATAAGTGTCCGAGTTTTTAAACCCTAATGCATGAGAAATGGAAAGCAAACACCAAAATCACATATCTGCCATCATGCGATAGGGTCGGAATAAGTTTCGGAGTGTTCGAATCCTACTGCACGAGAAATGGCAAACAAACACCATAATTACATATCTGCCATCATGCAAGAGGGTCCGAATAAGTGTCTGGGTGTTTAAACCCTAATGTATGAGAAATGGCAAGTAAACACTACAGTTACATATCTACCGTCATGCAAGAGGGTCTGAAGAAGTGTCCGACTGTTCGACCCCTAATGCAGAAGAAATGGCAAACAAACACCATAATTACATATCTGCCGTCGTGCAAGAGGGTCCGAATAGGTGTCCCAGTGTTTAAACCCAAATGCATGAGAAGTGGCATGTAAACAGCATAGTTACATCTCGGCCAGCATGCAAGAGGGTCCGAATAAGTATCCGAGTGTTCGAATCCTATTACACGAGAAATGGCAAACAAACACCGTAATTATATATTTGCCGTCATGCAGGAGGGTCCGAATAAGTGTCCAACTGTTTAAACCCTAATGCATGAGAAATGGCAAGTAAACACCATAATTACATATCCGCCATCATGCAAGAGGGTCCGAATAAGTGTCCGAGTGTTTAAAACCTAATGCATGAGAAATGGAAAGCAAACACCATAATTACATATCTGCCATCGTGTAAGAGGGTCAGAATAAGTGTCTGAGTGTTTAAACCCTAATGCATGAGAATTGGCAAGTAAACACCATAATTACATATCTACCATCTTGTAAGTGGGTCCGAATAATTGTCCGAGAGTTTAAAGCCTAACGCATGAGAAATGGAAAGTAAACACCATAATTGCATAGCTGTCATCATGCAACTGGGTCGGAATAACTTTCGAAGTGTTCGAATCCTATTGCACGAGAAATGGCAAACAAACACCATAATTACATATTTCCCATCATGCAAGAGGGTCCGAATAACTGTCCGAGTGTTTAAACCCTAACTATATGAGAAATGGCCAGTAAACACCATAATTACATATCTCTCATCATGCAAGAGGGTCCGAATAAGTGTCCGAGTGTTTAAACCGTAATGCATGAGAAATGGCAAGCAAACACCATAATTCAATATCTGTCATCTTGCACGAGGGTCTGAATAAGTGTCCGAGTGTATAAACCCTAATGCATGCGAAATGGCAAGTAAACACCATAATTACATATCTGCCAACATGTAAGAGGATCCGAATAAGTGTCCGAGTGTTTAAACCCTAATGCATGAGAAATGACAAGTAAACAGCATAATTACATATCTACCATCATGTAAGAGGGTCCGAATAATTGTCCGAGTGTTTAAAACCTAACGCGTGAGAAATGGCAAATAAACACCATAATTACATATTTTTCATCATGCAACAGGGTCCGAATAAGTGTCCGAGTGTTTAAACCCTAATGCATGAGAAATGGCAAGAAATAACCATAATTACATATCTGCCATCGTCCAAGACGGTCCGAATAAGTGTCCGAGTGTTCGAATCCTAATACACAAGAAATGGCAAACAAACAACATAATTACAGATCTTCCACATTCAAGAGGGTCCGAAAAAGTGTCCGATTGTTCGAATCCTAATACACAAGAAATGGCAAACAAACACCGATATTAGATATCTTCCATCATGCAGGAGGGTCCGAATAAGTGTCCGAGTGTTTAAACCGTAATGTATGAGAAATGGCAAGTAAACACCATAATTACATATCAGCCATTATGCAGGAGGGTCCGAATAAGTGTCCGAGTGTTTGAACCCTAATGCATGAGAAATGGCAAAAAAACACCATAATTACATATCTGCCATCATGCAAGACGGTCTGAATAAGTGTCCGAGTGTTCGAATCATAATACACAAGAAATAGCAAACAAACAGAATAATTACAGATCTATCATCATTCAGGAGGGCCCGAATAAGTGTCCAAGTGTTCGAATCCTAATACACAAGAAATGGCAAACAAACACCAATATTACATATCTGCCGTCATGCAGGAGGGTCTGAATAATTGTCCGAGTATTTAAACCCTAATGTATGAGAAATGGCAAGTAAACACCATAATTACATATCTGCCATCATGCAAGAGGGTCCGAATAAGTGTCCGAGTGTTCAAATCCCATTGCACGAGAAATGGCAAACAAACACCATAATTACATATATGCCATCATGCAGGAGGGTCTGAATAAGTCTCCGAGTGTTTAAACCTTGTTGCATGAGAAATGGCAAGTAAAAACACCATAATTACATATCTGCCATCATGTAAGGGGGTCCGAATAATTGTCCGACTGTTGAAACCCTAATGCATGAGAAATGGCAAGTACACACCAAAATTACATATCTGCCATCACGCAAGAGGGTTTGAATAAGTGTACTAGTGTTTAAACCCTAATGCAAGAGAAATGGAAAGAAAACACCATAATCACATATCTGCCATCATACGATAGGGTCGGAATAAGTTTCGGAGTGTTCGAATCCTGTTGCACGAGAAATGGCAGACAAACACCATAATTACATATCTGCCATCATGCAAGAGGGTCCGAATAGGTGTCTGGGTGTTTAAACCCTAATGTATGAGAAATGGCAAGTAGACACTACAGTTACATAACTGCCGTCATGCTAGAGGGTCTGAATAAGTGTCCGAGTGTTTGAACCCTAGTGCAGAAGAAATGGCAAACAAACACCATAATTAGATATCAGCCGTCATGCAAGAGGGTCCGAATAGGTGTCCCAGTGTTTAAACCCAAATGCATGAGAAGTGGCATGTAAACAGCATAGTTATATCTCGGCCAACATGCAAGAGGGCCCGAATAAGTATCCGAGTGTTCGAATCCTATTGCACGAGAAATGGCAAACAAACACCATAATTACATATCTGCCATCATGCAGGAGGGTCCGAATAAGTGCCCAAGTGTTTAAACCCTAATGGATGAGAAATGGCAAGTAAACACCATAATTACATATCTGTCATTGTGTAAGAGGGTCCGAATAAGTGTCTGAGTGTTTAAACCCTAATGCATGAGAAATGGCAAGTAAACACCATAATTACTTATCTGCCATCGTGTAAGAGGGTCCGAATAAGTGTCTGAGTGTTTAAACCCTAATGCATGAGAATTGGCAAGTAAACACCATAATTACATATATCTGCAACCGTGTAAGAGGGTCGGAATAAGTGTCTGAGTGTTTAAACCCTAATGCATGAGAATTGGCAAGTAAACACCATAATTACATATTTACCATCTTGTAAGTGGGTCCGAATAATTGTCCGAGTGTTTAAACCCTAATGCGTGAGAATTGGCAAGTAAACACCATAATTACATATCTACCATCTTGTAAGTGGGTCCGAATAATTATCCGAGTGTTTAAAGCCTAACGCATGAGAAATGGAAAGTAAACACCATAATTGCATATCTGCCATCATACAACTGGGTCGGAATAACTTTCGAAGTGTTCGAATCCTATTCCACGAGAAATGGCAAACAAACACCATAATTACATATCTGCCATCATGCAAGAGGGTCCGAATAAGTGTCCGAGTGTTTAAACCCTAACCATATGAGAAATGGCCAGTAAACACCATAATTGCATATCTGTCATCATGCAAGAGGGTCCGAATAAGTGTCCGAGTGTTTAAACCGTAATGCATGAGAAATGGCAAGCAAACACCATAATTACATATCTGCCATCATGCAAGAGGGTCCGAATAAGTGTATGAGTGTTCGAATACTAATGCAAAAGAAGTGGGAAACAAACTCCATGATTACGTATCTGCCGCCATGCGAGAGGGTCCGAATAAGTGTCCTAGTGTTTAAACCCAAATGCATGAGAAGTGGCAAGTAAACAACATAGTTACATCTCTGCCATGACGCAATAGGGTCCGAATAAGTATCTGAGTGTTCGAATCCTGTTGCACGAGAAATGGCATACAAACACCATAATAACATATCTGCCATCATGCAGGAGGGTCCGAATAAGTGTCCAAGTGTTTAAACCCTAATGCATGAGAAATGGCAAGTAAACACCATATTTGCATATCTGCCATCATGCAAGAGGGTCCGGATAAGTATCTGAGTGTTTAAACCCTAATGCATGAGAAATGGCAGGTAAACACCATAGTTACAGATCTACCATCATTCAAGAGGGTCCGAATAAGTGTCGGAGTGTTCGAATCCTAATACACAAGAATTGCCAAACAAACACCAATATTACATATCTGCCATCATGCAAAAGGGTCCGAATAAGTGTCCGAGTGTTTAAACCCTAATGTATGAGAAATGGCAAGTAAACGCCATAATTACATATCTGCCATCATGTAGGAGGGTCTGAATAAGTGTCCAATTGTTTAAACCGTAATACATGAGAAATGGCAAGCGAAAACCATGATTACATATCTGCCATCATGCAAGACGGTTCGATTAAGTGTCCGAGTGTTCGAACCCTAATGCAGAAGAAATGGCAAACAAACACCATAATTACATATCTGCCGTCATACAAGAGGGTCCGAATAAGTGTCCTAGTGTTTAAACCCAAATGTATAAGAAGTGGCACGTAAACAGCATAGTTACATCTCTGCCAGCATGCAAGAGGGTACGAATTAGTATCCAAGTGTTCGAATCCTATTGCACGAGAAATGGCAAACAAACCCCATAATTAGATATCTATCATCATGCAGGAGGGTCCGAATAAGTGTCCAAGTGTTTAAACCCTAATGCAAGAGAAATGCCAACTAAACACTATAATTACATATCTGCCATCATGCAAGAGGGTGCGAAGAAGTGTCCGAGTGTTTAAACCCTAATGCATCAGAAATTGAAAGCGAACACCATAATTACATATATGCATCATGCAAGAGGATCCGAATAAGTGTCTGAGTGTTCGAACCCTAATGCAGAAGAAATGGCAAACAAACACCATAATTACATATTTGCCGTCATGCAAAGTGACCTAGTGTTTAAACCCAAATGCATGAGAAGTGGCAAGTAAACAACATAGTTACATCTCTGCCAGCATGCAAGAGGGTCCGAATAAATATCCGAGTGTTCGAATCCTATTGCAAGAGAAATGGCAAACAAACACCGTAATTACATATCTGCTATCATGTAGGAGTGTCCGAATAAATGTCCAAGTGTTTAAACCCTAATGCATGAGAAATGGCAAGTAAACACCATAACTACAGATCTGCCATCATTCAAGAGGGTGCGAATAAGTGTCAGAGTGTTCGAATCCTAATACACAAGAAATGGCCAACAAACACCAATATTTCATATCTTACATCATGCAGGAGGGTCCGAATAAGTGTCCGAGTGTTTAAGCCCTAATGTATGAGAAATGGCAAGTAAACGCCATAATTACACATCTGCCATCATGCAGGAGGGTCCGAATAAGTGTTTGAGTGTTTAAACCGTAATGCATAAGAAATGGCAAGCGAACACCATGATTACATATCTACCATCATGCAAGACGGTTCGAATAAGTGTCCGAGTGTTCGAAACCTAATGCAGAAAAAATGGCAAACAAACACCGTAATTACATATCTGCCGTCCTACAAGAGGGTCCGAATAAGTGTCCTAGTGTTTAAACTCAAATGCATGAGAAGTGGCAGGTAAATAGCATAGTTACATCTCTGCCAGCATGCAAGAGGGTCCGAATAAGTATCCAAGTGTTCGAATCGTATTGCACGAGAAATGGCAAACAAACGCCATAATTTGATATCTGTCATCATGCAGGGGGGTCCGAATAAGTGTCCAAGTTTTTAAACCCTAATGCAAGAGAAATGGCAAGTAAACACTATAATTACATATCTGCCATCATGCAAGAGGGTCTGAAGAAGTATCCGAGTGTTTAAACCCTAATGCATGAGAACTGGCAAACGAACACCATAATTACATATATGCATCATGCAAGAGGATCCGAATAAGTGTTTGAGTTTTCGAACCCTAATGCAGAAGAAATGGCAAACAAACACCTAAACCCTAATGCATGAGAAATGGCAAGCAAACACCATAATTACATATCTGCCATCATGGAAGAGGGTCCGAATAAGTGTCCGAGTGTTTAAACCCTAATGCATGAGAAATGGCAAGCGAACACCATAATTACATATCTGCCATCATGCAAGAGGGTCCCAGTAAGTGTCTGAGTGTTCGAACCCTAATGCAGAAGAAATGGCAAACAAACACCAGAATTACATATTTGCCATCATGCAGGAGGGTTCGAATAGGTGTACGATTGTGTAAACCCTAATGCATGAGAAATGGCAAGCAAACACCATAATTACATATCTGCCATCCTGCGATAGGGTCGAAAAAAGTTTCGGAGTGTTCGAATCCTATTGCACGAGAAATGGCAAACAAACACCATAATTACATATCTGCCATCATGCAAGAGGGTCCTAATATGTGTCCGATTGTTTAAACCCTAATGTATGAGAAATGGCAAGTAAACACTATAATTACATATCTGGCATCACGCAAGAGGATCCGAAGAAGTGTCCGAGTGTTTTACACCCTAATCCATGAGAAATGGCATGCGAACACCATAAACACATATCTACCATCAGGCAAGAGGGTCCGAATAAGTGTCCGAGTGTTCGAACCCCAATGCGGAAGATATGGCAAACAAAAACCATAATTACATATCTGCCATCATGCAAGAGGGTCCAAATAAATGTACGAGTGTTTAAACCGTAATGCATGAGAAATGACAAGTAAACACCATAATTGCATATCTGTCATTTCGCAAAAGGGTCCGAATAAGTGTCTGATTGCTTAAACCCTAATGCATGAGAAATGGCAAGCAAACACCATAATTTCATATCTGTCACCATCCAAGAGGGTCCGAATAAGTGTTCGAGTGTGTAGACCCTAATGTATGAGAAATGGCAAGTAAACACTATAATTACATATCTGTCATCATGCAAGAGGGTCCGAATAAATGTCTGAGTGTTTAAACCCTAATGCACAAGAAATGGCAAACAAGAAATGGCAAGTGAATGGCAAACAAGAATAAGGGTCCGAATAAGTGTCCGAGTGTTCGAATCCTAATACACAAGAAATGGCAAACAAACACCATAATTTGAGATCTGCCATCATGCAAAAGGGTCCGAATATGTGTCTGAGTGTTTAAACCCTAATGCATGAGAAATGGCAAGTAAAAACACCATAATTACATATCTGCCATCATGTAAGAGAGTCCGAATAATTGTCCGAGTGTTTAAACCCTAATGCATGAGAAATGGCAAGTAAACACCATAATTACATATCTGCCATCATGCAAGAGGGTTCGAATGAGTGTCCGATTGTTTAAACCCTAATGCATGAGAAATGGCAAGAAAACACCATAATTACATATCTGCCATCATGGGATAGGGTCGGAAAAAGTTTCGGGGTGTTCGAATCCTATTGTATGAGAAATGGCAAACAAACACCATAGTTACATATCTGCCATCATGCAAGAGGGTCCTAATAAGTCTCCGAGTGATTAAACCCTACTGTATGAGAAATGGCAAGCAAACACCATAATTACAGATCTGCCATCATGCAAGAGGGTTCGAATAAATGTCCGAGTGCTCGAATCCTAATACACAAGAAGTGGCAAACAAACACAAATATAACATATCTGCCATCGTGCAGGAGGGTCCGAATAAGTGTCCGAGTGTTCAAATTACATGAGAAATGGCAAGAAAACACCATAATTACATATCTGGCATCATGCAAGACGGTTCGAATAAGTGTCCGAGTGTTCAAATCCTAATACACAAGAAATGGCAAAAAAACAGCACAATTACAGATATGTCATCATTCAAGAGGGCCCGAATAAGTGTCCGAGTGTTCGAATCCTAATATACAAGAAACGGAAAACAAACGCCAATATTACATATCTTCCATCATGCAGGAGGGTCTGAACAATTGTCCGAGTATTTAAACCCTAATGTATGAGAAATGGAAAGTAAACACCATAATTACATATCTGCCATCATGCAAGAGGGTCCGAATAAGTGTCTGAGTGTTCGGATCCTATTACACGAGAAATGGCAAGCAAACACCGTAATCACATATATGCCATCATGCAAGAGGGTCCGAATATGTGTCTGAGTGTTTAAACCCTAATGCATGAGAAATGGCAAGTAAAAAGACCATAATTACATATCTTCCATCATGTAAGAGGGTCCGAATAATGGTCATAGTGTTTAAACACTAATGCATGAGAAATGGCAAGTAAACACCATAATTACATATCTGTCATCATGCAAGTGGGTTCGAATAAGTGTTTGACGGTTTAAACCCTAATGCATGAGAAATGGCAAGCAAACACCATAATTACATATCTGCCATCATGCGATAGGGCCGGAAAATTTTCGGAGTGTTCGAATCCTATTGCACGAGAAATGGCAAACAAACACCATAATTACATATCGGCCATCATGCAAGAGGGTCCTAACAAGCGTCCAAGTGTTTAACCCTAATGCGTGAGAAATGGCAAGTCAACACTATAATTACGTATCTGCCATCATGCAAGAGTGTCTGAAGAAGTGTCCGAGTGTTTAAACCCTAATGCATGAGAAATGGCAAGCGAACACCATAATCACATATCTGCCATCTTGCAAGAGGGTCCAAATAAGTGTTCGAGTGTTCGAACCCTAATGCCGAAGATATGGCAAACAAACACCATAATTACATATGTGCCATCATGCAAGAGGGTCCGAATAAGTGTCCGAATGTTTAAACCGTAATGCATGAGAAATGACAACTAAACACCATAATTACATATCTGTCATTATGCAACAGGGTCCCAATAAGTGTCCGAGTGCTTAAACCCTAATGCATGAGAAATGGCAAGCAAACACCATAATTACATATCTGCCATCATGCAAGAGGGTCGGAATATGTGTCCAAGTGTTCGAATCCAAATACACAAGAAGTGGCAAACAAAAATCATAATTACATATCTGCCATCATGCAAGATGGTCCGAATAAATGTCCGAGTGTTCGAATTGTAATACACAAGAAGTGGCAAACAAACACTAATATTACATATCTGCCATCGTCCAGGAGGGTCCGAATAAGTGTCCAAGTGCTTAAACCCAAATGCATGAGAAATGGCAAGCAAACACCATAATTTCATATCTGCCATCATGCAAGAGGGTCCGAATAAGTGTTCGAGTGTTTAGACCCTAATGTATGAGAAAGGGCAGTAAACACTATAACTACATATCTGTCATCATGCAAGAGGGTCCGAATAAGTGTCTGAGTGTTTAAACCCTAATGCATGAGAAATGGCAAGAAAACACCATAATTACATATCTGCCATCATGCAAGACGGTCCGAATAAGTGTCCAAGTGTTCGTATCCTAATACACAAGAAATGGAAAACAAACACCATAATTACAGATCTGCCATCATTCAAGAGGGCCCGAATAAGTGTCCGATTGTTCGAATCCTAATGTACAAGAAGTGGCAAACAAACACCAATATTACATATCTTCCATCAGGCAGGAGGGTCTGAATAAGTGTCCGAGTATTTAAACCCTAATGTACAAGAAATGGAAAGTAAACACCATAATTACCTATCTGCCATCATACAAGAGGGTCCGTATAAGTGTCCGAGTGTTCGAATCCTAGTGGACGAGAAATGGCAAGCAAACGCCATAATCACATATATGCCATCATGCAAGAGGTTACGAATATGTGTTTGAGTGTTTAAACCCTAATACATGAGAAATGGCAAGTAAAAACACCATAATTACATATCTGCCATCATGTAAGGGGGTCCGAATAATTGTCCGAGTGTTTAAACCCTAATACATGAGAAATGGCAAGTAAACACCATAATTACATATCTGCCATCATGCAAGAGGGTTCAAATAAGTGTCCAATTGTTTAAACTCTAATGCATGAGAAATGGCAAGCAAACACCATAATTACATATCTACCATCATGCGATAGGGTCGGATAAAGTTTCGGAGTGTTCGAATCCTATTGCACGAGAAATGGCAAACAAATACCATAATTATATATCTGCCATCATGCAAGAGGGTCCTAATAAGTGTCTGAGTGTTTAAACCCTAATGTACAAGAAACGACAAGCGAACACCATAGTCACATATCTGCCATCATGCAAGAGGGTCCGAATAAGTGTCTGAGTGTTCGAACCCTAAGGCAGAAGATATGGCAAACAAACACCATAATTACATATCTGCCATCATGCAAGAGGGTCCGAATAAGTGACCGAGTATTTAAACCGTAATGCATGAGAAATGACAAGTAAACACCATAATTACATATCTGTCTTTTTGCAAAAGGGTCCGAATAAGTGTCTGAGTGCTTAAACCCTAATGCATGAGAAATGGCAAGCAAACACCATAATTACATATCTCCCATCATGCAAGGGGGTCCGAATATGTGTCCGAGTGTTCGAATCCTAATACACAAGAAATGGCAAACAAAAACCATAATTGCATATCTGCCATCATGCAAGAGGGTCCGAATAAGTGTCTGAGTGTTCGAATCCTAATACAAAAGAAGTGGAAAAAAAATACTAATATTACATATCTGCCATCGTGCAGGAGGGTCCGAATAAGTGTCCGAGTGCTTAAACCCTAATGCATGAGAAATGGCAAGCAAACACCATAATTTCATATCTGCCATCATGCAAGTGGGTCCGAATAAGTGTTCGAGTGTTTAGACCCTAATGTATGAGAAATGGCAAGTAAACACTATAATTACACATCTGTCATCATGCAAGAGGGTCCAAATAAGTGTCTGAGGGTTTAAACCCTAATGCATGAGAAATGGCAAGAAAACACAATAATTACATATCTGCCATCTTGCAAGACGGTCCGAATAAGTGTCCGAGTATTCGAATCCTAATACACAAGAAATGTCAAACAAACACCATAATTAGAGATCTGCCATCATTCAAGAGGGTCTGAATAACTGTCCGAGTGTTCGAATCCTAATACACAAGAAATGGCAAACAAACACCAATATTACATATCTACCATCATGCAGTAGGGTCTGAATAAGTTTCCGAGTATTTAAACACTAATGTATGAGAAATGGAAAGTAAACACCATAATTACATATCTGACATCATGCAAGAGGGTCCGAATAAGTGTCCGAGTATTCGAATCCTATTGCACGAGAAATGGCAAACAAACGCCATAATCACATATATGCCGTCATGCAAGAGGGTCCGAATATGTGTCTGAGTGTTTAAACCCTAATGCATGAGAAAAGGCAAGCAAACACCATAATTACATATCTGCCATCATGCGATAGGGTCGGAAAAAGTATCGGAGTGTTCGAATCCTATTGCACGAGAAATGGCAAACAAACATCATAATTACGTATATGCCATCATGCAAGAGGGTTTGAATAAGTGTCCGATTGTTTAAACCCTAATTCATGAGAAATGGCAAGCAAACACCATAATTACATATCTACCATCATGCGATAAAGTCAGAAAAAGTTTCGGAGTGTTCGAATCCTATTGTACGAGAAATCGCAAACAAACACCATAATTACATATCTGCCATCATGCAAGAGGGTCCTAATAAGTGTTCGAGTCTTTAAACCCTAATGTATGAGAAATGGCAAGTAAACACCATAATTACATATCGGCCATCACGGAAGAGGGTCCAAGTAAGTGTCCGAGTGTTCGAATCCTAATACACAAGAAGTGTAAAACAAACACAAATATTACTTAACTGCCATCGTCTATGAGGGTCCGAATATGTGTCTGACTGCTTAAACCCTAATGCATGGGAAATGGCAAGCAAACACCATAATTTCATATCTGCCATCATGCAAGAGGGTCCGAATAAGTGTTCGAGTGTTTAGACCCTAATGTATGAGAAAGGGCAAGTAAACACTATGATTACATATCTATCATCATGCAAGAGGGTCCGAATAAGTGTCTGAGTGTTTAAACCCTAATGCATGAGAAATGGAAAGAAAACACCATAATTACATATCTGCCATCATGCAAGACGGTCCGAATAAGTAACCGAGTGGTCGTATCCTAATACACAAGAAATGGCAAACAAACACCATAATTACAGATCTGCCATCATTCAAGAGGGCCCAAATAAGTGTCCGAGTGTTCGAATCCTAATATACAAGAAATGGCAAACAAACACCAATATTACATATCTTCCATCATGCAGGAGGGTCTGAATAAGTGTCCGAGTATTTAAACCCTAATGTACGAGAAATGGAAAGTAAAACACCATAATTACATATCTGCCATCATACAAGAGGGTCCGAATAAGTGACCGAGTGTTCGAATCCTATTGCACGAGAAATGGCAAGCAAACGCCATAATCACATATATGCCCTCATACTAGAGGTTCCGAATATGTGTCTGAGTGTTTAAACCCTAATGCATAAGAAATGGCAAGTAAAAATACCATAATCACATATCTGCCATCATGTAAGAGGGTCCGAATAATTGTCCGAGTGTTTAAATCCTAATGCATGAGAAATGGCAAGTAAACACCATAATTACATATCTGCCATCATGCAAGAGGGTTCGAATAAGTGTCCGATTGTTTAAACTCTAATGCGTGAGAAATGGCAAGCAAACACCATAATTACATATCTGCCATCACGCGATAGGGTCGGAAAAAGTTTCGAAGTGTTCGAATCATATTGCACGAGAAATGGCAAACAAACACCATAATTACATATCTGCCGTCATGCAAGAGGGTCGTAATAAGTGTCAGAGTGTTTAAACCCTAATGTATGAGAAATGGCAAGTAAACACTATAATTACATATATGCCATCATGCAAGAGGGTCCGAAGAAGTGTCCGAGTGTTTAAACCCTAATGCATGAGAAATGGCAAGCGAACACCATAGTCACATATCTGCCATCATGCAAGAGGGTGCGAATAATTGTCTGAGTGTTCGAACCCTAATGCAGAACATGTGGCAAACAAACACCATAATTACATATCTGCCATCATGCAAGAGAGTCTGAATAAGTGTCCGAGTGTTTAAACCGTAATGCATGAGAAATAACAAGTAAACATCATAATTACATATATGTCATTATGCAAAAGGGTCCGAATAAGTGTCCGAGTGCTTAAACCCTAATGCCTGAGAAATGGCAAGCAAACACCATAATTAAATATCTGCCATCACGCAAGAGGGTCAGAATATGTGTCCGAGTGTTCGAATCCAAATACACAAGAAATGGCAAATAAAAACCATAATTACATATCTGCCATCATGCAAGAGGGTCCGAATAAGTGTCCGAGTGTTCGAATCCTAATACACAAGAAATGGCAAGCAAACACTAATATTCCATATCTGCCATCGTGCAGGAGGGTCCGAATAAGTGTCCGAGTGCTTAAACCCTAATGCATGAGAAATGGCCAGCAAACACCATAAATTCATATCTGCCATCATGCAAGGGGATCCGAATAAGTGTTCGAGTGTTTAGACCCTAATGTATGAGAAATGGCAAGTAAACACTATAATTACATATCAGTCATCTTGCAAGAGGGTCCGAATAAGTGTCTGAGTGTTTAAACCCTAATGCATGAGAAATGGCAAGAAAACACCATAATTACATATCTGCCATCATTCAAGACGGTCCGAATAACTGTCCGAGTGTTCGAATCCTAATACACAAGAAATGGCAAACAAACACCATAATTACAAATCTGCCATCATTCAACAGGGCCCGAATAAGTGTCCGAGTGTTCGAATCCTAATATACAAGAAATGGAAAACAATCACCAATATTACATATCTGCCATTATGTAGGAGGGCCTGAATAAGTGTCCGAGTATTTAAACCCTAATGTGTGAGAAATAAAAAGTAAACACCATAATTACATATCTGCCATCATGCAAGAGGGTCCGAATATGTGTTCGAGTGTTCGAATCCTATTGCACGAGAAATGGCAAGCAAACGCCATAATCACATATCTGCCATCATGCAAGAGGGTCCGAATATGTGTCTGAGTGTTTAAACCCTAATGCATGAGAAATGGCAAGTAAAAACACCATAATTACAAATCTGTCCTCATGTAAGAGGTTCCGAATAATTGTCCGAGTGTTTAAACCCTAATGCATGAGAAATGGCTAGTAAAAATACCATAATTACATATCTGCCATCATGTAAGAGGGTCCGAATAATTGCCCGAGTGTTTAAATCCTAATGCATGAGAAATGGCAAGTAAACACCATAATTACATATCTGCCATCATGCAAGAGGGTTCGAATAAGTGTCCGATTGTTTAAACTCTAATGCGTGAGAAATGGCAAGCAAACACCATAATTACATATCTGCCATCACGCGATAGGGTCGGAAAAAGTTTCGGAGTGTTCGAATCATATTGCACGAGAAATGGCAAGCAAACACCATAATTACATATCTGCCATCATGCAAGATGGTCGTAATAAGTGTCAGAGTGTTTAAACCCTAATGTATGAGAAATGGCAAGTAAACACTATAATTACATATCTGCCATCATGCCAGAAGGTCCGAAGAAGTGTCCGAGTGTTTAAACCCTAATGCATGAGAAATGGCAAGCGAACACCATAGTCACATATCTGCCATCATGCAAGAGGGTGCGAATAATTGTCTGAGTGTTCGAACCCTAATGCAGAAGATGTGGCAAACAAACACCATAATTACACATCTGCCATCATGCAAGTGAGTCTAAATAAGTGTCCGAGTGTTTAAACCGTAATGCATGAGAAATGACAAGTAAACATCATAATTACATATCTGTCATTATGCAAAAGGGTCCGAATAAGTGTCTGAGTGCTTAAACCCTAATGCATGAGAAATGGCAAGCAAACACCATAATTAAATATCTGCCATCATGCAAGAGGGTCAGAATATGTGTCCGAGTGTTCGAATCCAAATACACAAGAAATGGAAAACAAAAACCATAATTAGATATCTGCCATCATGCAAGAGGGTCCGAATAAGTGTCCGAGTGTTCGAATCCTAATACACAAGAAGTGGCAAGCAAACACTAATATTCCATATCTGCCATCGTGCAGGAGGGTCCGAAAAAGTGTCCGAGTGCTTAAACCCTAATGCATGAGAAATGGCCAGCAAAGACCATAATTTCATATCTGCCATCATGCAAGAGGGTCTGAATAAGTGTTCGAGTGTTTAGACCCTAATGTATGAGAAATGGCAAGTAAACACTATAATTACATATCTGTCATCATGCAAGAGGGTCCGAATAAGTGTCTGAGTGTTTAAACCCTAATGCATGAGAAATGGCAAGAAAACACCATAATTACATATCTGTCATCATGCAAGACGGTCCGAATAACTGTTCGAGTGTTCGAATCCTAATACACAAGAAATGGCAAACAAACACCATAATTACAAATCTGCCATCATTCAAGAGGGCCCGAATAAGTGTCCGAGTGTTCGAATCCTAATATACCAGAAATGGCAAACAATCACCAATATTACATATCTGCCATTATGTAGGAGGGTCTGAATAAGTGTCCGAGTATTTAAACCCTAATGTATGAGAAATAGAAAGTAAACACCATAATTACATATCTGCCATCATGCAAGAGGGTCCGAATATGTGTTCGAGTGTTCGAATCCTATTGCACGAGAAATGGCAAGCAAACGCCATAATCACATATCTGCCATCATGCAAGAGGGTCTAAATATGTGTCTGAGTGTTTAAACCCTAATGCATGAGAAATGGCAAGTAAAAACACCATAATTACAAATCTGTCATCATGTAAGTGGGTCCGAATAATTGTCCGAGTGTTTAAACCCTCATGCATGAGAAATGGCAAGTGAACACCATAATTACATATCTGTCATCATGCAAGTGGGTTCGAATATGTGTCTGATTGTTTAAACCCTAATGCATGAGAAATGGCAAGAAAACGCCATAATTTCATATCTACCATCACGCGATGGGGTCGGAAAAAGTTTCGGAGTGTTCGAATCTTATTGCACGAGAAATGGCAAACAAACACCATAATTACATATCGGCCATTATGCAAGGGGGTCCTAACAAGCGTCCGAGTGTTTAAACCCTAATGCATGAGAAATGGTAAGTAAACACTATAATTACATATCTGCCATCATGCAAGAGGGTCTGAAGAAGTGTCCAAGTGTTTAAACCCTAATGCATGAGAAATGGCGAGCGAACACCGTAATCACATATCTGCGATCATGCAAGAGGGTCCAAATAACTGTCCGAGTGTTCGAATCCTAATGCCGAAGATATGGCAAACAAACAACATAATTACATATCTGCCATCATACAAGAGGGTCAGAATATGTGTCCGAGTGTTCGAATCCAAATACACAAGAAATGGCAAACAAAAGCCATAATTACATATCTGCCATCATGCAAGATTGTCCGAATAAATGTCCGCGTGTTCGAATCCTAATACACAAGAAGTGGCAAACAAACACTAATATTACATATCTGCCATCGTCCAGCAGGGTCCGAATAAGTATCCGAGTGCTTAAACCCTAATGCATGAGAAATGGCAAGCAAACACCATAATTTCATATCTGCCTTCATGCAAGAGGGTCCGAATAAGTGTTCGAGTGTTTAGACCCTAATGTATTAGAAAGGGCAAGTAAACACTATAATTACATATCTGTCATCATGCAAGAGGGTCCGAATAAGTGTCTAAGTGTTTAAACCATAATGCATGAGAAATGGCAAGAAAACACCATAATTACATATCTGTCATCATGCAAGACGGTCCGAATAAGTGTCCGAGTGTTCGTATCCTAATACACAAGAAATGGCAAACAAACACCATAATTAGAGATCTGCCATCATTCAAGATGGCCCGAAGAAGTGTCCGAGTGTTCGAATCCTAATATACAAGAAATGGCAAACAAACAACAATATTACATATCTACCATCATGCAGGAGGGTCTGAATAAGTGTCCGAGTATTTAAACCCTAATGTACGAGAAATGGAAAGTAAACACCATAATTACATATCTGCCATCAAACAAGAGGGTCCGAATAAGTGTCCGAGTGTTCGAATCCTATTGCACGAGAAATGGCAAGCAAACGCCATAATCACATATATGCAATCTTGCTAGAGGGTCTGAATATGTGTCTGAGTGTTTAAACCCTAATGCATGAGAAATGGCAAGTAAAAACACCATAATTACGTATCTGCCATCATGTAAGAGGGTCCGAATAATTGTCCGAGTCTTTAAACCCTAATGCATTAGAAATGGCAAGTAAACACGATAATTACATATCTGCCATCATGCAAGAGGGTTCGAATAAGTGTCCGATTGTTTAAACTGTAATGCATGAGAAATGGCAAGCAAACACCATAATTACATATCTGCCATCATGCGATAGGATCGGAAAAAGTTTTGGAATGTTCGAATCATATTGCACGAGAAATGGCAAACAAACACCACAATTACATATCTGCTATCATGCAAGAGGGTCCTAATAAGTGTCAGAGTGTTTAAACCCTAATGTATGAGAAATGGCAAGTAAACACTATAATTACATATCTGCCATCATGCAAGAGGGTCCGAAGAAGTGTCCGAGTGTTTAAACCCTAATGCATGAGAAATGGCAAGCGAACACCATAGTCACATATCTGACATCATGCAAGAGGGTCCGAATAAGGGTCAGAGTGTTCGAACCCTAATGCAAAATATATGGCAAACAAACACCATAATTACATATCTGCCATCATGCAAGAGGGTCCGAATAAGTGTCCGACTTTTTAAACCGTAATGCAAGAGAAATGACAAGTAAACACCATAATTATGTATCTGTCGTTATGCAAAAGGGTCCGAATAAGTGTCTGAGTGCTTAAACCCTAAAGCATGAGAAATGACAAGCAAACACCATAATTACATATCTGCCATCATGCAAGAGGGTCAGAATATGTGTCCGAGTGTTCGAATCCTAATACACAAGAAGTGGCAAACAAACAGTAACATTACATATCTGCCATCGTCCAGCAGGGTCCGAATAAGTGTCCGAGTGCTTAAACCCTAATGCATGAGAAATGGCAAGCAAACACCGTAATTTCATTTCTGCCATCATGCATGAGGGTCCGAATAAGTGTTCGAGTGTTTAGACCCTAATGTATGAGAAATGACAAGGAAACACTATAATTACATATCTGTCATCATGCAAGAGGGTCCGAATAAGTGTCTGAGTGTTTAAACCCTAATGCATGAGAAATGGCAAGAAAACACCATAATTACATATCTGCCTCCATGCAAGACGGTCCGAATAAGTGTCTGAGTGTTCGAATCCAAATACACAAGAAATGGCAAACAAACACCATAATTACAAATCTGCCATCATTCAAGAGGGCCCAAATAAGTGTCCAAGTGTTCGAATCCTAATATACAAGAAATGGCAAACAAACACCAATATTACATATCGGCCATTATGTAGGAGGGTCTGAATAAGTGTCCGAGTATTTAAACCCTAATGTATGAGAAATGGAAAGTAAACACCATGATTACATATCTGTCATCATGCAAGAGGGTCCGAATAAGTGTCCGAGTGTTCAAATCCTATTGCACGAGAAATGGCAAGCAAACGCGATAATCACATATATGCTATCATGCAAGAGGGTCCGAATATGTGTCTGAGAGTTTAAACCCTAATGCATGAGAAATGGCAAGTAAAAACACCATAATTACATATTTGCCATCATGTAAGAGGGTCCGAATAATTGTCCGAGTGTTTAAATCCTAATGCAAGAGAAATGGCAACTAAACACCATAATTACATATTTGCCATCATGCAAGAGGGTTCAAATAAGTGTCGAATTGTTTAAACTCAAATGCATGAGAAATGGCAAGCAAACACCATAATTACATATCTGCCATCAGGCGATAGGGTCGGAAAAAGTTTCGGAGTGTTCGAATCATATTGCACGAGAAATGGAAAACAAACACCACAATTACATATCTGCCATCATGCAAGAGGGTCCTAATAAGTGTCAGAGTGTTTAAACCCTAATGTATGAGAAATGGCAAGTAAACACTATAATTACATATCTGCCATCATGCAAGAGGGTCCGAAGAAGTGTCCGAGTGTTTAAACCCTAATGCATGAGAAATGGCAAGCGAACACCATAGTCACATATCTGACATCATGCAAGAGGGTTCGAATAAGGGTCAGAGTGTTCGAACCCTAATGCAGAAGATATGGCAAACAAACAAATTAATTACATATCTGGCATCATGCAAGAGGGTCCGAATAAGTGTCCGAGTGTTTAAACCGTAATGCATGAGAAATGCCAAGTAAACACCATAATTACATATCTGTCATTATGCAAAAAGGCCTGAATAAGTGTCTGAGTGCTTAAACCCTAATGCATGAGAAATGGCAAGCAAACACCATAATTACATGTCTGCCATCATGCAAGAGGGTCCGAATATGTGTTCGAGTGTTCGAATCCAAGTACACAAGAAATGGCAAACAAAAACCATAATTACATATCTGTCATCATGCAAGAGGGTCCGAATAAGTGTTCGAGTGTTCGACTCCTAGTACACAAGAAGTGGCAAACAAACACTAACATTACATATCTGCCATCGTGTAGGAGGGTCCGAATAAGTGTCCGAGTGCTTAAACCCTAATACATGAGAAATGGCAAGCAAACACTATAATTTCGTATCTGCCATCACGCAAGAGGGTCCGAATAAGTGTTCGAGTGTTTAGACCCTAATGTATGAGAAATGGCAAGTAAACACTATAATTACATATCTGTCATCATGCAAGAGGGTCCGAATAAGTGTCTAAGTGTTTAAACACTAAAGCTTGAGAAATGGCAAGAAAACACCATAATTACATATCTACCATCTTACAAGACGGTTCGAATAAGCGTCCGAGTGTTCGAGTCCTAATACACAAGAAATGGAAAACAAACACCATAATTACAGATCTGCCATCATTCAAGAGGGCCCGAATAAGTGTCAAAGTGTTCGAATCCTAATATACAAGAAATGGCAAATAAACACCAATATTACATATCTGCCATCATGCAGGAGGGTCTGAATAAGTGTCCGAGTATTTAAACCCTAATGTATGAGAAATGGAAAGTAAACATGATAATTACATATCTGGCATCATGCAAGAGGGTCCGAATAAGTGTCCGAGCGTCCGAATCCTGTTGCACGAGAAATGGCAAGCAAACGCCATAATCACATATATGCCACCATGCATGAGGGTCTGAATAAGTGTCTGAGTGTTCAAACCCTAATGCATGAGAAATGGCAAGTAAAAACACCATAATTACAAATCTGCCATCATGTAAGAGGGTCCGAATAATTGTCCGAGTGTTTAAACCCTAATGCATGGGAAATGGCAAGTAAACACCATAATTACATATCTGCCATCATGCAAGAGGGTTCGAATAAGTGTCCGATTGTTTAAACTCTAATGCATGAGAAATGGCAAGAAAACACCATAATTTCATATCTGCCATGTTGCGATAGGGTCGGAAAAAGTTTCGGAGTGTTCGAATCCTATTGTACGAGAAATGGAAAACAAACACCATAATTACATATCTACCATCATGCAGGAGGGTCCTAATAAGTGTCCGATTGTTTAAACCCTAATGTATGAGAAATATCAAGTAAGCACCATAATTACATATCTGCCATCATGCAAGAGGGTCCGAAGAAGTGTCCGAGTGTTTAAACCCTAATGCATTAGAAATGGCATGCGAACACCATAATCACATATCTGGCATCATGCAAGAGGGTCCGAATAAGTCTCCGAGTGTTCGAACCCTAATGCGGAAGATATGGCAAACAAACACCATAATTACATATCTGCAATCATGCATGAGGTTCCGAATAAGTGTCCGAGTGTTTAAACCGTAATGAATGAGAAATGACAAGTAAACACCATAATTACATATCTGTTATTATGCAAAAGGGTCCGAATAAGTGTCCGAGCGCTTGAACCCCAATCCATGAGAAATGGCAAGCAAACACCATAATTACATATCTGCCATCATGCAAGAGGGTCCGAATATGTGTCCGATTGTTCGAATCCAAATAGACAAGAAATGGCAAACAAAAACCATAATTACATATCTATCATCATGCAAGAGGGTCCAAATAAGTGTCCCAGTGTTCGAATCCTAACACACAAGAAGTGGCAAACAAACACTAATATTACATATCTGCCATCGTGCTGGAGGGTCCGAATAAGTGTCCGAGTGCTTAAACCCTAATGCATGAGAAATGGCAAGCAAACACTATAATTTCATATCTTCCATCATGCAAGAGGGTCCGAATAAGTGTTCGAGTGTTTAGACCCTAATGTATGAGAAATGGCAAGTAAACACTATAATTAAGTATCTGTCATCATGCAAGAGGATCCGAATAAGTGTCTGAGTGTTTAAACCCTAATGCATGAGAAATGGCAAGAAAACACCATAATTACATACCTGCCATCTTGCAAGACGGTTCGAATAAGTGTCCGAGTGTTCGAATCCTAATACACAAGAAATGGCAAACAAACACCATAATTAGAGATCTGCCATCATTCAAGAGGGCCCGAATAAGTGTCAGAGTGTTCGAATCCTAATATACAAGAAATGGCAAATAAACACCAATATTACATATCTGCCATCATGCTGGAGGGTCTGAATAAGTGTCCGAGTATTTAAACCCTAATGTATGAGAAATGGAAAGTGAACACCATAATTACGTATCTTCCATCATTCAAGAGGGTCCGAATAAGTGTCCAAATGTTCGAACCCTAATGTATGAGAAATGGCAAGTAAGCACTATAATCACATATCTGCCATCATGCAAGAGGGTCTGAAGAAGTGTCCGAGTGTTTAAACCCTAATGCATGAGAAATGGCAAGCAAACACCATAATGCATGAGAAATGGCAAACAAACATCATAATTACATATCTGCCATCATGCAAGAGGGCCCTAATAAGTGTTCGAGTCTTTAAACCCTAATGTATGAGAAATGGCAAGTAAACACTATAATTACATATCTGCCATCATGCAAGAGGGTCCGAATAAGTGTCTGAGTGTTCGAATCCTAATACACAAGAAGTGGCAAACAAACACTAATATTACATATCTGCCATCGTGCAGGAGGGTTCGAATAAGTGTCCGAGTGCTTAAACCCCAATGCGTAAGAAATGGCAAGCAAACACCATAATTTCAAATCTTCCATCATGCAAGAGGGTCCGAATAAGTGTTCGAGTGTTTAGACCCTAATGTATGAGAAATGGCAAGTAAACACTATAATTACATACCTGTCATCATGCAAGAGGGTCCGAATAAGTGTTTGAGTGTTTAAATCCTAATGCATGAGAAATGGCAAGAAAACACCATAATTACATATCTGCCATCATGCAAGACGGTCCGAATAACTGTCCGAGTGTTCGAATCCTAATACACAAGAAATGGAAAACAAACACCATAATTACAGATCTGCCATCATTCAAGAGCGCCCGAATAAGTGTCCGAGTGTTCGAATCATAATATACAAGAAATGGCAAACAAACACCAATATTACATATCTTCCAACATGTAGGAGGGTCTAAATAAGTGTACGAGTATTTAAACCCTAATGTATGTGAAATGGAAAGTAAACACCATAATTACATATCTGTCATCATGCAAGAGGGTCCGAATAAGTGTCCGAGTGTTCGAATCCTATTGCACGAGAAATGGCAAACAAACACCATAATTACATATATCCCATCATGCAAGAGGGTCTGAATATGTGTCTGAGTGTTTAAACCATAATGCATGAGAAATTACAAGTAAAAACACCATAATTACATATCTGCCATCATGTAAGATGGTCCGAATAATTGTCCGAGTGTTTAAACCCTAATGCAAGTGAAATGGCAAGTAAACCCCATAATTACATACCTTCCATCATGCGAGAGGGTTCGAATAAGTGTCCGAGTGTTTAAACCCTAATGCATGAGAAATGGCAAGCAAACACTATAATTTCATATCTGCCATCATGCAAGAGGGTCCGAATAAGTGTTCGATTGTTTAGACCCTAAAGTATGAGAAATGGCAAATAAACACTATAATTACATATCTGTCATCATGCAAGAGGGTCCGAATAAGTATCTGAGTGTTTAAACCCTAATGCATGAGAAATGGCAAGAAAACACCATAATTACATATCTGCCATCATGCAAGACGATCCGAATAAGTGTCCGAGTGTTCGAATCCTAATACACACGAAATGGCAAACAAACACCATAATTAGAGATCTGCCATCATTCAAGAGGGCCCGAATAAGTGTCAGAGTGTTCGAATCCTAATATACAAGAAATGGCAAATAAACACCAATATTACATATCTGCCACCATGTAGGAGGGTCTGAATAAGTATCTGAGTATTTAAACCCTAATGTATGAGAAATGGAAAGTAAACACCATAATTACATATCTGCCATCATGCAAGAGAGTCCGAATAAGTGTCCGAGTGTTCGAATCCTATTGCACGAGAAATGGCAAACAAACACCATAATTACATATATCGCATCATGCAAGAGGGTCCGAATATGTGTTTGAGTGTTTAAACCCTAATGCATGAGAAATGGCAAGTAAAAACACCATAATTACTTATCTGCCATCAAGTAAGATGGTCCGAATAATTATCCGAGTGTTTAAACCCTAATGCATGTGAAATGGCAAGTAAACACCATAATTACATATCTGCCATCATGCGAGAGGGTTCGAATAAGTGTCTGAGTGTTTAAACCCTAATGCGTGAGAAATGGCAAGCAAACACCATAATTACATATCTGCCATCATGCGATCGGGTCGGAATAAGTTTCAGAGTGTTTGAATCCTATTGCACGAGAAATGGCAAACAAACACCATAATTACATATCTGCCATCATGCAAGAGGGTCCTAATAAGTGTCCGAGTGTTTAAACCCTAACGTATGAGAAATGGCAAGTAAACACTATAATTACACATTCGCCATCATGCAAGAGGGTCCGAAGAGGTGTCCAGGTGTTTAAACCCTAACGCATGAGAAATGCCAAGCGAACACCGTAATCACATATCTACCATCATGCAAGAGGGTCCGAATAAGTGTCCCAGTCTTTGAACCCAAATGCAGAAGATATGGCAAACAAACACCATAATTACATATCTGCCATCATGCAAGAGGGTCCGAATAAGTGTCCGAATGTTCAAACCCTAATGTAGAACAAATGGCAAACAAACACCATAATTACATATCTGTCGTCTTGCAAGTGGGTCCGAATAAGTGTCCTAGTGTTTAAACCCAAATGCATGAGAAGTGGCAAGTAAACAACATAGTTACATGTCTGCCAGGATACAAGAGGGTCCGAATAAGTATCCGAGTGTTCGAATCCTATTGCACGAGAAATGGCAAACAAACACCATAATTACATATCTGCCATCATGCAGGACAGTCCGAATAAGTGTCCAAGTGTTTAAACGCTAATGCATGAGAAATGGCAAGAAAACACCATAATTACAGATTTGCCATCATTCAAGAGGGTCCGAATAAGTGTCTGAGTGTTCGAATCCTAATACATAAGAAATGTCAAAATAACACCAATATTACATATCTGCCATCATGCAGGAGGGTCTGAATAAGTGTCCGAGTGTTTAAACCTTAATGTATGAGAAATGTCAAAAAAACACCATAATTACAGATCTGTCATCATTCAAGAGGGTCCTTATAAGTATCCGAGTGTTCGAATCCTATTGCACGAGAAATGGCCAACAAACACCATAGTTACATATATGCCATCATGCAAGAGGGTCCGAATATGTGTCTGAGTGTTTACACCATAATGCACGGGAAATGGCAAATAAAAACACCATAATTACATATCTGCCATCATGTAAGAGGGTCCGAATAATTGTCCGAGTGTTTAAACCCTAATGCATGAGAAATGGCAGGTGAACACCATAATTACATATCTGCCATCATGAAAGAGGGTTCGAATAAGTGTCCGAGTGTTTAAACCCTAATGCATGAGAAATGGCAAGCAAACACCATAATTTCATATCTGTCATCATGCGATAGGGTCGGAATACGTTTCGGATTGTTCGAATCCTATTGCCCAAGAAATGGCAAACAAACATCATAATTACATATCTGCCATCATGCAAGAGGGTCCTAATAAGTGTTCGATTGTTTAAACCCTAATGTTTGAGAAATGGTAAGCAAACACTATAATTACATATCTGCCATCATGCAAGAGGGTCCGAAAAAGTGGCCGAGTGTATAAACCCTAATGCATGAGAAATGGCAAGTGAACACTATAATTACATATCTGCCATCATTCAAGCGGATCCGAATAAGTGTCTGAGTGTTCGAACCCAAATGCAGAAGAAATGGCAAATAAATACCATAATTACATATCTGTCGTCATGCAAGAAGGTCCGAATAAGTGTCCTAGTGTTTAAACCCAAATGCATGAGAAGTGGCAAGTAAGCAGAATAGTTACATCTATGCCAGCATGCAAGAGGGTCTGAATATGTATCCGAGTGTTCGAATCCTATTGCATGAGAAACGGCAAACAAATACCATAATTACATATCTGCCACCACACAGGAGGGTCCGAATAAGTGTCCAGGTGTTTAAACCCTAATGCATAAGAAATGGCAAGTAAAAACACCATAATTACATATCTGCCATCATGCATGAGGGTCTGAATAATTGTCCATGTGTTTAATCCCTATTGCATGAGAAATGGCAAGTACAAACCATAATCACATATCTGCCATCATGCAAGAGGGTCCTAATAAGTGTCCGAGTGTTTAAACCCTAATGCTTGACAAATAAAAAATAAACATCAGAATTACATATCTGTCATCATGCAACTGGGTCGGAATAAGTTTCGGAGTGTTCGAATCCTATTGCACGAGAAATGGCAAATAAAGACCATAATTACATATCTCCCATCATGCAAGAGGGTCCGAATAAGTGTCCGAGTGTTTAAACCCTAATGCATGAGAAATGGCAAGTGAACACCATAATTACAGATCTGCCATCGTGTGTGAGGGTCCGAATAAGTGTCCGGGTGTATAAACCGTAATGCATGAGAAACGGCAAGTAATCACCATAATTACAAATCTACCAGCATGTAAGTGGGTCCGAATAATTGTCTGAGTGTTTAAAGCCTAACGCATGAGAAATGGCAAGTAAACACCATAATTACATATATGTCATCATGTCAGAGGGTCCGAAAAAGTGTCCGAGTGTTTAAACCCTAATGCTTGAGAAATGGCAAGCAAACACCATAATTACATATCTGCCATCATGCAACTGGGTCGGAATAACTTTCGGAGTGTTCGAATCCTATTGCATGAGAAATGGCAAATAAACACCATAATTACATATCTGCCATCATGCAAGAGGGTCTGAATAAATGTCCGAGTGTTTAAACCCTAATGCACGAGAAATGGCAAGTAAACACCATAATTACATATCAGCCATCATGCAAGAGGATCCGAATAAGTGTCCCAGTGTTTAAACCCTAATGCGTGAGATATGGTAAGTAAACACAATAATTACATATATGCCATCGTGTAAGAGGGTCCGAATAATTGTCCATGTGTTTAAACCCTAATGCATGAGAAATGGCAAGTGAACACCATAATCACATACCTGCCATGATGCAAGAGGGTCCGAATAAGTGTCCGAGTGTTTAAACCCTAATGCCTGACAAATAGAAAATAAACATCAGAATTACATATCTGTCATCATGCAACTGGGTCGAAATAAGTTTCGGAGTGTTCGAATCCTATTGCACGAGAAATGGCAAATAAACACCATAATTACATTTCTGCCATCATGCAAAAGGGTCCGAATAAGTGTCCGAGTGTTTAAACCCTAATGCATGAGAAATGTCAAGTAAACACCATAATTACATATCTGCCATCGTGTAAGAGGGTCCGACTAATTGTCCAAGTGTTCAAACCCTAATGCATGAGAAATGGCAAGTAAACACCATAATTACATATCTACCAGCATGTAAGAGGGTCCGAATAATTGTCCGAGTGTTTAAAGCCTAACGCATGAGAAATGGCAAATAAACACCATAATTACATATCTGCCATCATGCAACTGGTTCGGAATAACTTTCGGAGTGTTCGAATCCTATTGCACGAGAAATGGCAAACAAACACCAAAATAACATATCTGCCATCATGGAAGAGGATCCGAATAAGTGTCTCAGTGTTTAAACCCTAATGCTGGACAAATAGAAAATAAACATCAGAATTACATATCTGTCATCATGCAACTGGGTAGGAATAAGTTTCGGAGTGTTTGAATCCTATTGCACGAGAAATGGCAAATAAGCAGCATAATTACATATCTACCATCATGCAAGAGGGTCCGAATCAATGTCCGAGTGTTTAAACCCTAATGCTTGAGGGCAAGTAAGCACCATAATTACATATCCGCCATCATGCAAGAGGATCCGAATAAGTGTCACAATGTTTAAACCCTAATGCGCGAGATATGGTAAGTAAACACAATAATTACATATATGCCATCATGTAAGAGGGTCCGAATAATTGTCCTTGTGTTTAAACCGTAATGCAAGAGAAATGGCAAGTAAACACCATAATCACATATCTGCCATCATGCAAGAGGGTCCAAATAAGTGTCCGAGTGTTTAAACCCTAATGCTTGACAAATAGAAAATACACACTAGAATTATATATCTGTCATCATGCAACTAGGTCAGAATAAGTTTCGGAGTGTTCGAACCCTATTGCACGAGAAATGGCAAATAAACACCATAATTACATATCTGCCATCATGCAAGAGGGTCCGAATAAGTGTCTGAGTGTTTAAACCGTAATGCATGAGAAATGGCAAGTAAACACCATAATTACATATCTGCCATCGTGCAAGAGGGTCCGAATAAGTGTCCGGGTGTTTAAACCCTAATGCATGAGAAATGGCAAGTAAACACCATAATTTCATATCTACCAGCATGTAAGAGGGTCCGAATAATTGTCCGAGTGTTTAAAGCCTAACGCATGAGAAATGGAAAATAAACACCACAATTGCATATCTGCCATCATGCAACTGGGTCGGAATAACTTTCGGAGTGTTCGAATCCTATTGCATGCGAAATGGCCAACAAACACCATAATTACATATCTGCCATCATGCAACTAGGTTGGAATAACTTTCGGAGTGTTCGAATCCAATTGCACGAGAAATGGCAAACAAACACCATAATTACATATCTGTCATCATGCAAGAGGATCCGAATAAGGGTCCTAGTGTTTAAACCCTAATGCGTGAGATATGGTAAGTAAACACAATAATTACATATATGCCATCATGTAAGAGGGTCCGAATAATTGTCCATGTGTTTAAACCCTAACGCATGAGAAATGGCAAGTAAACACCATAATCACATATCTGCCATCATGCAAGAGGGTACGAATAAGTGTCCGAGTGTTTAAACCGTAATGCATGAGAAATGGCAAGTAAACACCATAATTACATATCTGCCATCGTGCAAGAGGGTCCGAATAAGTGTCCGGGTGGTTAAACCCTAATGCATGAGAAATGGCGAGTAAACACCATAATTTCATATCTACCAGCATGTAAGAGGGTCCGAATAATTTTCCGAGTGTTTAAAGCCTAACGCATGAGAAATGGCAAATAAACACCATAATTACATATCTGCCATCATGTAACTGGGTCGGAATAACTTTCGGAGTGTTCGAATCCTATTGCATGCGAAATGGCAAACAAACACCATAATTACATATCTGCCATCATGCAACTAGGTTGGAATAACTTTCGGAGTGTTCGAATCCAATTGCACGAGAAATGGCAAACAAACACCATAATTACATATCTGCCATCATGCAAGAGGATCCGAATAAGTGTCCTAGTGTTTAAACCCTAATGCGTGAGATATGGTAAGTAAACACAACAATTACATATATGCCATCATGTAAGAGGGTCCGAATAATTGTCCATGTGTTTAAACCCTAATGCATGAGAAATGGCAAGTAAACACCATAATCACATATCTGCCATCATGCAAGAGTGTCCGAATAAGTGTCCGAGTGTTTAAACCCTATTGCCTGACAAATAGAAAATAAACATCAGAATTACATATCTGTCATCATGCAACTGGGTCGGAATAAGTTTCGGAGGGTTCGAACCATATTGCACGAGAAATGGAAAATAAACACCATAATTACATATCTGCCATCATACAATAGGGTCCGAATAAGTGTCGGAGTGTTTAAACCCTAATGCATGAGAAATGGCAAGTAAACACCATAATTACATATCTGCCATCGTGCAAGAGGGTCTAAATAAGTGTCCGGGTGTTTAGACCCTAATGCATGAGAAATGGCAAGTAAACACAATAATTACATATCTACCAGCATGTAAGAGGGTCCGAATAATTGTCCGAGTGTTTAAAGCCTAACGTATGAGAAATGGCAAATAAACAACATAATTACATATCTGCCATCATGCGATTGGGTCGGAATAACTTTCGGAGTGTTCGAATCCTATTGCAAGAGAAATGTGCAAACAAACACCATAACTACATATCTGCCATCATGCAACTAGGTTGGAATAACTTTCGGAGTATTCGAATCCTATTGCACGAGAAATGGCAAACAAACACCACAATTACATATCTGCCTTCATGCAAGAGGATCCGAATAAGTGTCCCAGTGTTTAAACCCTAATGCTTGACAAATAGAAAATAAACATCAGAATTACATATTTGTCATCATGCAACTGGGTCGGAATAAGTTTCGGAGTGTTTGAAACCTATTTCACGAGAAATGGCAAATAAACACCATAATTACATATCTGCCATCATGCAAGAGGGTCCGAATAAATGTCCGAGTGTTTAAACCCTAATGCATGAGGGCAAATAAACACCATAATTACATATCTGCCATCATCCATGAGGATCCGAATAAGTGTCCCAGTGTTTAAACCCTAATGCGTGAGATATGGTAAGTAAACACAATAATTACATATATGCCATCATGTAAGAGATTCCGAATAATTGTCCATGTGTTTAAACACTAATGCATGAGAAATGGCAAGTGAACACCATAATCACATATCTACCATCATGCAAGAGGGTCCGAATAAGCGTCCGAGTGTTTAAACCCTAATACTTGACAAATAGAAAATAAACATCAGAATTACATATCTGTCATCATGCAACTGGGTCGGAATAAGTTTCGGAGTGTTCGAATCCTATTGCATGAGAAATGGCAAATAAACACCATAATTACATATCTGCCATCATGCAAGAGGGTCCGAATAAGTATCCGAGTCTTTAAACCCTAATGCATGAGAAATGGCAAGTAAACACCATAATTACATATGTGCCATCGTGTAAGAGGGTCCGAATAAGTGTCCGGGTGTTTAAACCCTAATGCATGAGAAATGGCACGTAAACACCATAATTTCATATCTACCAGCATGTAAAAGGGTCTGAGTAATTGTCAGAGTGTTTAAAGCATAACGCATGAGGAATGGCAAATAAACACCATATTTACATATCTGCCATCATGCAACTGGGTCGGAATAACTTTCGGGGTGTTCAAATCCTATTGCATGCGAAATGGCAAACAAACACCATAATTACATACCTGCCATCATGCCACTAGGTTGGAATAACTTTCGGAGTGTTCGAATCCTATTGCACGAGAAATGGCAAACAAACACCATAATTACATATCTACCGTTATGCAAGAGGATCCGAATAAGTGTCCCAGTGTTTAAACCCTAATACGTGAGATATGGTAAGTAAACACAATAATTACATATATGCCATCATGTAAGAGGGTCTGAATAATTGTCCATGTGTTCAAACCCTATTGCATGAGAAATGGCAAATAAACACCAAAATCACATATCTGCCATCATGCAAGAGGGTCCGGATAAGTGTCCGAGTGTTTAAACCCTAATGCTTGACAAATTGAAAATAAACATCAGAATTACATATCTGTCATCATGCAACTGGGTCGGAATAAGTGTCGGAGTGTTCGAACCCTATTGCAGGAGAAATGGAAAATAAACACCATAATTACATATCTGCCATCATGCAAGAGGGTCCGAATAAGTGTCCAAGTGTTTAAACCCAAATGCATGAGAAATGGCAAGTAAACACCATAATTACATATCTGCCATCGTGTAAGAGGGTCCGAATAAGTGTCCGAGTGTTTGAATCGTAAAACACAAGAAATGGCAAACAAAGACCATAATTACATATCTGCTATCATGCAAGAGGGTCCAAATAAGTGTTCGAGTGTTCGAAACCTAGTACACAAGAAATGGCAAACAAACACCAATATTACATATCTGCCATCGTGTAAGAGGGTCCAAATAAGTGTCTGACTATTTAAACCCTAATTAATGAGAAATGGCTGGTAAACACCATAATTACGTATCTGCCATCATGCAAGAGGGTCCGAATCAGTGTCCGAGTGTTCGAATCGTAATACACAAAAAATGGCAAACAAACAGCATAATTACATATCTGCCATCATGCAGGAGGGTCCGAACAACTGTCCGAGTGTTTAAACCCTACTGCATGAGAAATGGCAAGTAAACACCATAATTACATATCTGCCATCAAGCAAGAGGGTCCGGATAAGTGTCCGAGTGTTCGGATCCTATTGCTCGAGAAATGGCAAACAAACACCTTAATTACATATCTGCTATCATGCAAGAGGATCCGAATAAGTGTCCCAGTGTTTAAACACTAATGCGTGAGATATGGTTAGTAAACACAATAATTACATATATGCCATCTTGTAAGAGGGTCCGAATAATTGTCCATGTGTTTAAACCCTAATGCATGAGAAATGGCAAGTAAACACCATAATCACATATCTGCCATCATGGAAGAGGGTCCAAATAAGTGTCCGAGTGTTCGAAATCTATTGCACGAGAAATGGCAAACAAACACCATAATGACATACATACTATCACGTGAGAGGATCCGAAAAAGTGTCCCAGTGTTTAAACCCTAATGTGTGAGATATGGTAAGTAAACACAATAATTACATATATGCCATCATTGAAGAGGGTCCGAATAATTGTCCATGTGTTTAAACCCTAATGCATGAGAAATAGCAAGTAAACACCATAATTACATATCTGCCATCATGCAGGAGGGTCTGAATAAATGTATGAGTGTTTAAACCCAAAAGCATGAAAAATGGCAAAAAAACAACATAATTATATATCTGTCATCATGCAACAGGGTCGGAATAAGTTTCAGAGTGTTCGAATTCTATTGCACGGGAAATGGCAAATAAACACCATAATTGCATATCTGCCGTGGTGCAAGAATGTCCGAATATGTGTCCAAGTGTTCAAACGCTGATGCATGAGAAATGGAAAGAGAACACCATAATTACATATCTGCCATCGTGTGAGAGGGTCCGAATAGGTGTCCGAGTGTTTAAACCCTAATGCATGAGAAATGGCAAGTAAACACCATAATTACATATCTGCCATCATGTAGGAGGGTCCGAATAATTGTCTGAGTGTTTAAAGCCTAACGCATGAGAAATGGCAAGTAAACACCATAATTACATATCTGCCATCATGCAAGAGGGTCCGAATAGGTGTCCGAGTGTTTAAACCCTAATGCATGAGAAATGGAAAGTAAACACCGTAATTACGTATCTGCCATCGTGTAAGAGGGTCCGAATAAGTGTCCGAGTGTTTAAACCCTAATGGATAAGAAATGGCAAGCAAACGTCATAATTGCATATCTACCATCTTGTAAGAGGGTTCGAATAACGGTCCACGTGTTTAAACCCAAATGGTTGAGATATGACAAGTAAACACCATAATTACATATCTACCATCATGCAAGAGGGTCTGAATAAGTGTCCGAGTGTTTAAACCCAAATGCTTGACAAATGGCAAATAAACATCATAATTACATATCTGTCATCATGCAACTGGGTTGAAATAACTTTCGAAGTGTTCGAATCCTATTGTACAGGAAATGGCAAATAAACACCATAATTACATATCTGCCATCATGCAAGAGGATCCGAATAAGTGTAGGAATGTTTAAACCCTAATGCATGAGAAATGACAAATAAACACCATAATTACATATCTGCCATCGTGTAAGAGGGTCCGAATAAATGTCCGGGTGTTTAAACCCTAATGCATGAGAAATGGCAAGTAAACACCATAATCACATATCTGCCATCATGCAAGAGGGTCCGAATAAGTGTCCGAGTGTTTAAACCCTAATGCCTGACAAATAGAAATTAAACATCAAAATTACATATCTGTCATCATGCAACTGGGTCGGAATAAGTTTCGGAGTGTTCGAATCCTATTGCACGAGAAATGGCTAATAAACACCATAATTACATATCTGCCATCATGCAAGAGGGTCCAAATAAGTGTCCGAGTGTTTAAACCCTAATGCATGAGAAATGGCAAGTAAACACCATAATTACATATCTGCCATCGTGTAAGAGGGTCCGAATTAGTGTCAAGGTATTTAAACCCTAATGCATGGGAAATGGCAAGTAAACACCATAATTACATATCTACCAGCATGTAAGAGGGTCCGAATAATTGTCCAAGTGTTTAAAGCCTAGCACATGAGAAATGGAAAATAAACACCATAATTACATATCTGTCATCATGCTACTGGGTCGGAATAACTTTCGGGGTATTCGAATCCTATTGCATGCGAAAAGGCAAACAAACACCATAAGTACATATCTGCCATCGTGGAACTAGGTTGGAATAACTTTCGGAGTGTCCGAATCTTATTGCACGGGAAATGGAAAACAAACACCATAATTACATATCTGCCATCATGCAAGGGGATCCGAATAAGTATCCCAGTGTTAAAAACCTAATGCGTGAGATATGGTAAGTAAACACAACAATTACATATATGCCTTCATGTAAGAGGGTCAGAATAATTGTCCATGTGTTTAAACCCTAATGCATGAGAAATGGCAAGTAAACACCATAATCACATATCTGCCATCATGCAACAGGGTCTGAATAAGTGTCCGAGTCTTTAAACCCAAATGCTTGACAAATAGAAAATAAAGATCAGAATTACATATCTGTCATCATGCAACTGGGTCGGAATAAGTTTCGGAGTGTTCAAATCCTATTGCATGAGAAATGGCAAATAGACACCATAATTACATATCTGCCATCATGCAAGAGGGTCCGAATAAGTATCTGAGTGTTTTAACCCTAATGCATGAGAAATGGCAAGCAAACACCATAATTACATATCTGTCATCGTGTAAGAGGGTCCGAATAAGTGTCCGGGTGTTTAAACCCTAATGCATGAGAAATGGCAAGTAAACACCCTAATTACATATCTGCCAGCATGTAAGAGGGTCCGAATAATTGTCCGAGTGTTTAAAGCCTAACGCATGAGATATGGCAAATAAACACCATAATTACATATCTGCCATCATGCAACTGGGTCGGAATAACTTTTGGAGTGTTCGATTCCTCTTGCATGAGAAATGGCAAATAAGCACCATAATTTCATATCTGCCATCATGCATGAGGGTCTGAATAAGTGTCCGAGTGTTTAAACCCAAATGCATGAGAAATGGCAAGCAAACACCATAATTACATATCTGCCATCATGCAAGAGGGTCCGAATAAGTGTCCGAGTGTTCGAATCCTAATACAAAAGAAATGGCAAGCAAACACCATAATTACATATCTGCCATCATGCAAGAGGGTCCAAACAAGTGTCCGAGTGTTCGAATCCTAGTGCACAAGAAATGGCAAACAAACACCAATATTACATATCTGCCATCATGCAGGAGGGTCCGAATAAGTGTCTGCGTGTTTAAACCCTAATGCAAGAGAAATGGCAAGTAAACACCATAATTACATATCTGCCATCATGGAGAAGGGTCCGAATAAGTGTCCGAGTGTTTGAATCCTATTGCACAAGAAACGGAAAACAAACACCATAATTACATATCTGCTATCATGCAAGAGGATTCAAATAAGTGTCCCGGTGTTTAAACCCTAATGCGTGAGATATGGTAAGTAAACACAATAATTACATATATGCCATCATGCAAGAGGGTCCGAATAAGTGTCCGAGTGTTTAAACCCTAATGCCTGACAAATAGAAAATAAACATCAGAATTACGTATCTGTCATCATGCAACTGGGTCGGAATAAGTTTCGGAGTGTTCGAATCGTATTGCACGAGAAATGGCAAATAAACACCATAATTACATATCTGCCATCATGCAAGAGGGTCCGAATAAGTGTCCGAGTGTTTAAACCCTAATGCATGAGAAATGGCAAGTAAACACCATAATTACATATCTGCCACCATGTAAGAGTGTCCGAATTAGTGTCCAGGTGTTTAAACCCTAATGCATGGGAAATGGCAAGTAAACACCATAATTACATATCTACCAGCATGTAAGAGGGTCCGAATAATTGTCCAAGTGTTTAAAGCCTAGCACATGAGAAATGGAAAAGAAACATCATAATTACATATCTACCATCATGCAACTGGGTCAGAATAACTTTCGGGGTGTTCGAATCCTATTGCACGCGAAATGGCAAACAAACACCATAATTACATATCTGCCATCGTGGAACTAGGTTGGAATAACTTTCGGAGTGTTCGAATCCTATTGCGCGGGAAATGGAAAACAAACACCATAATTACATATCTGCCATCATGCAAGGGGATTCGAATAAGTGTCCCAGTGTTTAAAACCTAATGCGTGAGATATGGTAAGTAAACACAATAATTACATATATGCCTTCATGTAAGAGGGTCCGAATAATTGTCCATGTGTTTAAACCCTAACGCATGAGAAATGGCAAGTAAACACCATAATCACATATCTGCTATCATGCAAGAGGGTCCGAATAAGTGTCCGAGTCTTTAAACCCTAATGCTTGACCAATAGAAAATAAACATCAGAATTACATATCTGTCATCATGCAACTGGGTCGGAATAAGTTTCGGAGTGTTCGAATCCTATTGCATGAGAAATGGAAAATAAACACCATAATTACATATCTGCCATCATGTAAGAGGGTCCGAATAAGTATCCGAGTGTTTAAACCGTAATGCATGAGAAACGGCAAATAAACACCATAATTACATATCTGCCATCGTGTAAGAGGGTCCGAATAAGTGTCCGGGTGTTTAAACCCTAATGCATGAGAAATGGCACGTAAACACCATAATTTCATATCTACCAGCATGTAAGAGGGTCCGAATAATTGTCCGAGTGTTTAAAGCCTAACGCATGAGAAATGGCAAATAAACACTATATTTACATATCTGCCATCATGCAACTGGGTCAGAATAACTTTCGGGGTGTTCGAATCCTATTCCATGCGAAATGGCAAACAAACACCATAATTACAAATCTGCCATCGTGCAACTAGGTTGGAAGAACTTTCGGAGGGTTCAAATCCTATTGCACGAGAAATGGCAAACAAACACCATAATTACATATCTGCCATCATGCAAGAGGATCCGAATAAGTGTCCCAGTGTTTAAACCCTAATCCGTGAGATATGGTAAGTAAACACAATAATTACATATCTGCCATAATGTAAGAGGGTCCGAATAATTGTCCATGTGTTTAAACCTTAATGCATGAGAAATGGCAAATAAACACCAAAATCACATATCTGCCATCATGCAAGAGGGTCCGGATAAGTGTCCGAGTGTTTAAACCCTAATGCTTGACAAATTGAAAATAAACATCAGAATTACATTTCTGTCATCATCCAACTGGGTCGGAATAAGTTTCGGAGTGTTCGAACCCTATTGCACGAGAAATGGAAAATAAACACCATAATTACATATCTGCCATCATGCAAGAGGGTCCGAATAAGTGTCCGAGTGTTTAAACCCAAATGCATGAGAAATGGCAAGTAAACAGCATAATTACATATCTACCATCATGTAAGAAGGTCCGAATCATTGTCCGAGTGTTTGAATCCTAACACATGGGAAATGGCAAATAAACACCATAATTACATATCTGCCATCATGTAAGAAGGTCTGAATCATTGTCCGAGTGTTTGAATCCTAACACATGGGAAATGGAAAATAAACACCATAATTACATATCTACCATCATGTGGGACGGTCCGAATAATTGTCCGAGTGTTTAAAGACTAACGCATGAGAAATGGCAAATAAACACCATAATTACATATCTGCCATCATGCAACTGGGTCGGAATAACTTTCGGAGTGTTCGAATCCTATTGCATGAGAAATGGCAAACAAACACCATAACTACATATCTGCCATCATGCAACTAGGTTGGAATAAGTTTCCGAGTGTTCGAATCCTATTGCATGAGAAATGGCAAACAAACACCATAATTACATATCTGCCATCATGCAAGAGGGTCTGAATAAGTGTCCGAGCGTTTAAACCCAAACTATATGAGAAATGGCGAGTAAACACCATAATTACATATCTGTCATCACGCAAGAGGGTCCGAATAAGTGTCCGAGTGTTTAATCCCTAATGCATGAGAAATGGCAAGCAAACACCATAATTACATATTTGCCATCATACAAGAGGGTTCGAACAAGTGTCCGAGTGTTCGAATCGTAAAACACAAGAAATTGCAAACAAAGACCATAATTACATATCTGCCATCATGCAAGAGGGTCCAAATAAGTGTCCGAGTGTTCGAAACCTAGTGCACAAGAAATGGCAAACAAACACCAATATTACATATCTGCCATCGTGTAGGAGGGTCCAAATAAGTGTCTGACTGTTTAAACCCTAATTAGCGAGAAATGGCAAGTAAACACCATAATTACGTATCTGCCATCATGCAAGAGGGTCCGAATCAGTGTCCGAGTGTTCGAATCGTAATACACAAGAAATGGCAAACAAACAGCATAATTACATATCTGCCATCATGCAGGAGGGTACGAACAACTGTCTGAGTGTTTAAACCCTACTGCATGAGAAATGGCAAGTAAACACCATAATTACATATCTGCCATCAAGCAAGAGGGTCCGGATAAGTGTCCGAGTGTTCGAATCCTATTGCACGAGAAATGGCAAACAAACACCTTAATTACATATCTACTATCATACAAGAGGATCCGAATAAGTGTCCCAGTGTTTAAACACTAACGCGTGGGATATGGTATGTAAACACAATAATTACATATATGCCATCTTGTAAGAGGGTCCGAATAATTGTCCATATGTTTAAACCCTAATGCATGAGAAATGGCAAGTAAACACCATAATCACATATCTGCCATCATGGAAGAGGGTCCAAATAAGTGTCCGAGTGTTCGAATTCTATTGCACGAGAAATGGCAAACAAACACCATAATCACATACATACTATCATGCAAGAGGATCCGAATAACTGTCCCAGTGTTTAAACCCAAATGCATGAGAAATAGCAAGTAAACACCATAATTACATATCTGCCATCATGCAAGAGGGTCCGAATAAATGTCTGAGTGTTTAAACCCTAATGCATGATAAATGGTAAAAAAACATCATAATTATATATCTGTCATCATGCAACTGGGTCGGAATAAGTTTCAGAGTGTTCGAATTCTATTGCACGAGAAATGGCAAATAAACACCATCATTACATATCTGCCATCGTGCAAGAATGTCCGAATATGTGTCCAAGTGTTCAAACGCTAATGCATGAGAAATGGCAAGTAAACACTATAATTACATATCTGCCATCGTGTGAGAGGGTCCAAATAGGAGTCCGAGTGTTTAAACCCAAATGCATGAGAAATGGCAAGTAAACACCATAATTACATATCTACCATCGTGTAAGAAGGTCCGAATCATTGTCCGAGTGTTTGAAGCCTAACACATGAGAAATGGCAAATAAACACCATAATTACATATCTACCATCATGTAGGAGGGTCCGAATAATTGTCCGAGTGTTTAAAGCCTAACGCATGAGAAATGGCAAATGAACACCACAATTACATATCTGCCATCATGCAAGAGAGTCCGAATAGGTGTCCGAGTGTTTAAACCCTAATGCATGAGAAATGGCAAGTAAACACCGTAATTACGTATCTGCCATCGTGTAAGAGGGTCCGAATAAGTGTCCGAGTGTTTAAACCCTAATGGATAAGAAATGGCAAGCAAACGTCATAATTGTATATCTACCATCTTGTAAGAGGGTCCGAAAAACGGTCCACGCGTTTAAACCCAAATGGCTGAGAAATGGCAAGTAAACACCATAATTACATATCTACCATCATGCAAGAGGGTCTGAATAAGTGTCCGAGTGTTTAAACCCAAATGCTTGACAAATGGCAAATAAACATCATAATTACATATCTGTCATCATGCAACTGGGTCGAAATAAGTTTCGGAGTGTTCAAATCCTATTGCACAGTCAATGGCAAATAAACACCATAATTACATATCCGCCCTCATGCAGGAGGATCCGAATAAGTGTATGATTGTTTAAACCCTAATGCATGAGAAATGGCAAATAAACACCATAATTACATATCTGCCATCGTGTAAGAGGGTCCGAATAAATGTCCGAGTGTTTAAACCCTAAGGCATGAGAAATGGCAAGCAAACACCATAATCACATATCTGCCATCACGGAAGAGGGTCCGAATAAGTGTCCGAGTGTTTAAACCCTAATGCCTGACAAAAAGAAAATAAACATCAGAATTACATATCTGTCATCATGCAACTGGGTCGGAATAAGTTTCGGAGTGTTCGAATCCTATTGCACGAGAAATGGCAAATAAACACCGTAATTACATATCTGCCATCATGCAAGAGGGTCCGAATAAGTGTCCGAGTGTTTAAACCCTAATGCATGAGAAATGGCAAGTAAACACCATAATTACATATCTGCCATCGTGTAACAGGGTACGAATTAGTGTCTGAGTGTTTAAACCCTAATGCATGAGAAATGGCAAGTAAACACCATAATTACATATCTACCAGCATGTAAGGGGGTCCGAATAATTGTCCGAGTGTTAAAAGCCTAGCGCATGAGAAATGGAAAATAAACACCATAATTACATGTCTGCCATCATGCAACTGGGTCGGAATAACTTTCGGGGTGTTCGAATCCTATTGCATGCGAAATGGCAAACAAACACCATAATTACATATCTGCCATCGTGCAACTTGGTTGGAATAACTTTTGGAGTGTTCGAATCCTATTGCATGGGAAATGGCAAACAAACACCAAAATTACATATCTGCCATCATGCAAGAGAATCCGAATAAGTGTCCCAGTGTTTAAAACCTAATGCATGAGAAATGGCAAGTAAACACCATAATCACATATCTGCCATCATGCAAGAGGGTCGGAATAAGTGTCCGTGTGTTTAAACCCTAATGCTCGACAAATAGAAAATAAACATCAGAATTACATATCTGTCATCATGCGACTGGGTCGGAATGTTCGAACCCTATTGCACGAGAAATAGAAAATGAACACCATAATTACATATCTGCCATCACGCAAGAGGGTCCGAACAAGTGTCCGGGTGTTTAAACCCAAATGCATGAGAAATGGCAAGTAAAAACCATAATTACGTATCTGCCATCGTGCAAGAGGGCCTGAATAAGTGTCCGGGTGTTTAGACCCTAATGCATGGGAAATGGAAAGTAAACACCATAATTACATATCTACCAGCATGTAAGAGGGTCCGAATAATTGTCCGAGTGTTTAAAGCCTAACGCATGAGAAATGACAAATAAACACCATAATTACATATCTGCCATCATGCAACTCGGTCGGAATAACTTTCGGAGTGTTCGAATCCTATTGCACGAGAAATGGTAAACAAACACCATAATTACATATCTGTCATCATGCAAGAGGGTCCGAATAAGTGTCCGAGCGTTTAAACCCAAACTATATGAGAAATGGCGAGTAAACACCATAATTACATATCTGTCATCGGGCAAGAGGGTCCGAATAAGTGTCCGAGTGTTTAAATCCTAATCCATGAGAAATGGCAAGGAAACACCATAATTACATATCTGCCATCATGCAAGAGGGTTCGAACAAGTGTCCGAGTGTTCGAATCCCAAACCAGAAGAAATGGCAAACAAACACCATAATTACATATCTGCCATCATGGAAGAGGGTCCAAATAAGTGTCCGAGTGTTCGAATCCCAGTACACAAGAAATGGCAAACAAATACCAATATTACATATCTGTCATCGTGTAGGAGGGTCCGAATAAGTGCCTGACTGTTTAAACCCTAATTAATGAGAAATGGCAAGTAAACACCATAATTATGTATCTGCCGTCGTGCAAGAGGGTCCGAATCAGTGTCCGAGTGTTCGAATCGTTATACACAAGAAATGGCAAACAAACAGCATAATTACATATTTGCCATCATGCAAGAGGGTCCGAATAAGTGTCCGAGTGTTCGAATCCCAGTACACAAGAAATGGCTAACAGACACCAATATTACATATCAGCAATCATGGAAGAGGGTCCAAATAAGTGTCCGAGTGTTCGAATCCTAGTACACAAGAAATGGCAAACAAACACCAATATTACATATCTGCCATCATGCAAGAGGGTCCAAATACGTGTCCGAGTGTTCGAATCCCAGTACACAAGAAATGGCAAACAAACACCAATATTACATATCTGCCATCGTATAGGAGGGTCCGAATAAGTGTCGGACTGTTTAAACTCTAATTAATGAGAAATGGCAAGTAAACACCATAATTACGTATCAGCCATCATGCAAGAGGGTCTGAATCAGTGTCCGAGTGTTCGAATCGTAATACACAAGAAATGGCAAACAAACAGCATAATTACATATCTGCCATCATGCAAGAGGATCCGAATAAGTATCCGAGTGTTCGAAGCCTAATGCCGAAGAAATGGCAAACAAGGACAGTAATTACGTATCTGCCGTCCTGCAAGAGGGTCCGAATAAGTGTTCTAGTGTTTGAATCCTATAATTACGTATCTACCATCATGCAAGAGGCTCCGATTAAGTGTCCAAGTGTTTAAACCCTAATGCATGACAAATGGAAAATAAACATCAGAATTACGTATCTGTCACCATGCAACTGGGTCGGAATAAGTTTAAGAGTGTTCGAATCCTATTGCACGAGAAATGCCAAATAAACACCATAATTATATATATGCCATCATGCAAGGGGGTCCGAATAAGTGTCCGAGTGTTTAAGCCCTAATGCATTAGAAATGGCAAGTAAACACCCTAATTATATATCTGCCATCGTGTAAGAGGGTCCGAATAAGTGTCCGGGTGTTTAAACCCTAATGCATGAGAAATGACAAGTAAACACCATAATTACATATCTACCATCATGTAAGAGGGTCCGAATAATTGTCCAAGTGTTTAAAGTCTAACGCATGAGAAATGGCAAGTAAAATCCATAATTACATATCTGCCATCATGTATGAGGGTCCGAATAAATGTCCGAGTGTTGAAACCCTAAGGCATGACAAATGGAAAATAAATATCATAATTACATATCAGCCATCGTGTAAGAGGGTCCAAATAAGTGTCCGGGTGTTTAAACCCTAATGCATGAGAAATGGCAAGTAAACACCGTAATTACATATCTGCCAACATGGAAGAGGGTCCAAATAAATGTCCGAGCGTTTAAACCCTAACGCATGACAAATGGAAAATAAACTTCATAATTACATATCTGTCATCATGCAACTAGGTCGGAATAAGTTTCGGAGGGTTCGAATCCTATTGCACGACAAATGGCAAATAAACACCAAAATTACATATCTGCCATCGTGCAAGAGGGTCCGAATAGGTGTCCGAGTGTTTAAATCCTAATGCATGAGAAATGGCAAGTAAACACCATAATTACATATCTGCCATCGTGTAAGGGGGTCCGAATAAGTGTCCGAGTGTTTAAACCCTAATGCATAAGAAATGGCAAGTAAACACCATAATTACATATCTACCATCATGTAAGAGGGTCTGAATAATTGTCCGAGTGTTTCAAGCCTAACACATGAGAAATGCCAAATGAACACCAGAATTACATATCTACCATCATGTAAGAGGGTCCGAATAATTGTTCGAGTGTTTAAAGCCTAACGCATAAGAAATGGCAAATAAACACCATAATTACATATCTGTCATCGTGTGTGAGGGGCTGAATAAGTGTCCGACTGTTTAAACCATAATGCATAAGAAATGGCAAGTAAACACCACAATTACATATCTACCATCATGTAAGAGGGTCCGAATAAGTGTTCGAGTGTTCGAATCCTAATACACAAGAAATGGGAAACAAACACCATAATTACATATCTGCCATCATGCAAGAGGGTCCGAATAAGTGTCCTAGTGTTCGAATCCTATTGCACGAGATTTGGCAAACAAACCCCATAATTACATATCTGCTATCATGCAAGAGGAACCGAATAAGTGTCCCAGTGTTTAAACCCTAATGCGTGAGATATGCTAAGTAAACATAATAATTACATATTTGCCATCATGTAAGAGGGAGAATAATTGTCCACGTGTTTAAACCCTAATGCATGAGAAATGGCAAGTAAACACCATACTTACATATCTGCCATTATGCAAGGGGTTCCGAATAAGTGTCTGAGTGTTTAAACCCTAATGCCTGACAAATGACAAATAAACATCAAAATTACATATCTGTCATCATGCAACTGGGTCAGAATAAGTTTCGGAGTGTTCGAATCCTATTGCACGAGAAATGGCAAATAAACACCATAATTACATATCTGCCATCATGCAAAAGGGTCCGAATAAGTGTCCGAGTGTTTAAACCCTAATGCAAGAGAAATGGCAAGTAAACACTATAATTGCATATCTGCCATAGTGTAAGGGGGTCCGAATAAGTGTCCGGGTGTTTAAACCCGAACGCATGAGAAATGGTAAGTAAACACCATAATTACATATCTACCATCCTACAAGAGGGTCCGAATAAGTGTCCGAGTGCTTAAACCCTAATGCTTTACAAATGGAAAATAAACATCAGAATTACATATCTGTCATCATGCAACTGGGTCGGAATAAGTTTCGGAGTGTTCGAATCCTATTGCACGAGAAATGGCAAATAAACACCATAATTACATATTTGCCATCATGCAAGAGGGTCCGAATATGTATCCGAGTGTTTAAACCCTAATGCATGAGAAATGGCAAGTAAACACCGTAATTACTTATTTGCCATCATGCAAGAAGGTCCGAATAAGTGTTCGAGTGTTCGAATCCTAATACACAAGAAATGGCAAACAAACACCATAATTACATATCTGCCATTATGCAAGCGGGTCCGAGTATGTGTCCGAGTGTTTTAACCGTAATGTATGAGAAATGGCAAGTAAACACCATAATTACATATCTCTCATCATGCAAGAGGGTCCGAATAAGTGTCCGAGTGTTTAAACCTTAATGCATGAGAAATGGTAAGCAAACACCATAATTACATATCTGCCACAATGCAAAAGGGTCCGATTAAGTGTCCGAGTGTTTGAATCCTAATACACAAGAAATGGCAAACAAACACCATAATTACAAATCTGCCGTCATGCAAGAGAGTCCGAATAAGTGTCCAAGTGTTTAACCCCTAATGTATGAGAAATGACAAGTAAACACCATAATTACATATATGTCATCATGCAAGATGGTCCGAATAAGTGTCCGAGTGTTCGAATCATAATACACAAGAAATGGCAAACAAACACTAATATTACATATCTCCCATCATGCAGGATGGTCCAAATAAGTGTCCGAGTGCTTAAACCCTAATGCATGATAAATGGAAAACAAACACCATAGTTTCATATCTGCCATCATGCAAGAGGGTCCGAATAAGTGTCCGAGTGTTCGAATCCTAATAAAGAGAAATGGCAAACAAACACGATAATTACATATCTGCCATCATGCAAGAGGGTCCGAAGAAGTGTCCAAATGTTCGAACCCTAATGCAGAAGAAATGGCAAACAAACACACTAATTACGTATCTGCCGTCATGCAAGAGGGTCCGAATAAGTGTCTGAGTGTTTGAATCCTAATACACAAGAAACGACAAACAAACACCATAATTACTTATCTGCAAGCATACAAGAGGGTCCGAATAAGTATCCGAGTGTGCGAATCCTATTGCGTGTGAAATAGCAAACAAACACCATAATTACATATCTGCCATCATGCTGGAGGGTCCGAATAAGTGTCCAAGTGTTTAAACCCTAATGCATGAGAAATGGCAAGTAAACACCATAATTACATATCTGCCATCATGCAAGAGGGTCCGAACAAGTATCTGAGTGTTTAAACCCTAATGCATGAGAAATGGCAAATAAACACCGTAGTTACATATTTGCCATCGTGTAAGAGGGTCCGAATAAGTGTCCGAGTGTTTAAAACCTAATGCGTGAGAAATGACAAGTAAACATCATAATTACATATCTACCATCATGTAAGAGGGTCCGAATAATTGTCCGAGTGTTTAAAGCCTAACGCTGAGAAATGGCAAGTAAACACCATAATTACATATATGTCATCATGTCAGAGGGTCCGAATAAGTGTCCGAGTGTTTAAACCCTAATGCTTGAGAAATGGCAAGCAAACACCACAATTACATATCTGCCATCATGCAATAAAGTCCGAAAAAGTGTTCGAGTGTTCGAATCCTAATACACAAGAAATGGCAAACAAACACCATAATTACATATCTGCCATCATGCAAGAGGGTCCAAAAAAGTGTCCAGTGTATATACCCTAATGCGTGAGATATGCTAAGTAAACATAATAATTACATATTTGCCATCATGTAAGAGGGTCCGAATAATTGTCCACGTGTTTAAACCCTAGTGCATGAGAAATGGCAAGTAAACACCATACTTACATATCTGCCATCATACAAGGGGTTTCGAATAAGTGTCTGAGTGTTTAAACCCTAATGCCTGACAACTGACAAATAAACATCAAAATTACATATCTGTCATCATGCAACTTTGTCGGAATAAGTTTCGGAGTGTTCGAATCCTATTGCACGAGAAATGGGAAATAAACACCATAATTACATATCTGCCATCATGCAAGAGGGTCCGAATAAGGGTCCAAGTGTTTAAACCCTAATGCAAGAGAAATGGCAAGTAAACACTATAATAACATATCTGCCATCGTGTAAGAGGGTACGAATAAGTGTCCGGGTGTTTAAACCCTAACGCATGAGAAATGGCAAGTAAACACCATAATTACATATCCACCATCCAGCAAGAGGGTCCGAATAAGTGTCCGAGTGTTTAAACCCTAATGCTTGACAAATGGCAAATAAACATCAGAATTACATATCGGTCATCATGCAACTGGGTCGGAATAAGTTTCGGAGTGCTCCAATCCTATTGCACGATAAATGGCAAATAAACACCGTAATTACATATCTGCCATCATGCAAGAGGGTCCGAATATGTGTCCGAGTATTTAAACCCTAAAGTATGAGAAATGGCAAGCAAACACCGTAATTACTTATCTGCCATCATGCAAGAAGGTCCGAATAAGTGTTCGAGTGTTCGAATCCTAATACACAAGAAATGGAAAACAAACACCACAATTACATATCTACCATCATGCAAGAGGGTCCGAGTAAGTGTCCGAGTGTTCGAATCCTATTGCACGAGAAATGGCAAACAAACACCATAATTACATATCTGCTATCATGCATGAGTATCCGAATAAGTGTCCCAGTGTTTAAACCTTAATGCATGATATATGCTAAGTACACACAATAATTACATATATGCCATCATGTAAGAGGGTCCGAATAACTGTCCACGTGTTTAAACCCTAATGGATGAGAAATGGCAAGTAAACACCATAATTACATATCTACCATCATGCAAGAGGGTCCGAATTTGTGTCCGAGTGTTTAAACCCTAATGCTTGACAAATGGCAAATAAACATCAGAATTACATATCTGTCATCATGCAACTGGGTCGTAATAAGTTTCGAAGTGTTTGAATCCAATTGCACGAGAAATGGCAAATAAACACCATAATTACATATCTGCCATCATGCAAGAGGGTCTGAGTAAGTGTCCGAGTGTTTAAGCCCTAATGCATGAGAAATGGCAAGTAAACAACATAATTACGTATCTGCCATCGTGTAAGAGTGTCTGAATAAATGTTCGGGTGTTTTAACCCTAATGCATGAGAAATGGCAAGTAAACACCATAATTACATATCTACCATCATGCAAGAGAGTCCGAATAACTGTCCAAGTGTTTAAACCCTAATTCTTGACAAATGGAAAATAAACATCAAAATTACATGTCTGTCATCATGCAACTTGGTCGGAATAACTTTCGGAGTGTTCGAATCCTATTGCAAGAGAAATGGCAAATAAACACCATAATTACATATCTGCCATCATGCAAGAGGGTCCGAATAAGTGTCTGAGTGTTTGAAACCTGATGCATGAGAAATGGCAAGTAAACACCATAATTACCTATATACCATGATGTAAGAGGGTCCGAATAATTGTCCAAGTGTTTAAAGCCTAACGGATGAGAAATGGCAAATAAACACCATAATTACATATCTGTCATCATGCAAGAGGGTCCGAATAAGTGTCCGAGTGTTTAAACCATGATGCATGAGAAATGGCAAGTAAACACCATAATTACATATCTACCATCATGTAAGAGGGTCCGAATAATTGTCCGAGTGTTTAAAGCCTAACGGATGAGAAATGGCAAATAAACACCATAATTACATATCTACCATCATGCAACTAGGTCGGAATAACTTTCGGAGTGTTCGAATCCTATTGCACGAGAAATGGCAAACAAACACCATAATTACATATCTGCCATCACGCAAGAGGGTCCGAATAAGTGTCCGAGTGTTTGAATCTTAATACCCAAGAAATGGCATACAAACACCATAATTACATAATTACATATCTGCCATCATGCAAGAGCGTTCGAATAAGTGTCCGAGTGTTTAAACCCTAATGTATGAGAAATGGCAAGTAAACACCATAATTACATACTTGTCATCACGCAAGAGGGTCCGAATAAATGTCCGAGTGTTTAAACCCTAATGCATGAGAAATGGCAAGTAAAAAACCATAATTACATATCTGCCATCATGCAAGAGGGTTCCGAATATGTGTCCGAGTGTTCGAATCCTAATACACAAGAAATGGCAAACAAACACCATAATTACATATCTACCATCGTGGAAGAGGGTCCGAATAAGTGTCCGAGTGTTCGAACCCTAATGTAGAAGAAATGGCAAACAAACACCGTAATTACATGTTTGTCATCATGCAAGAGGGTCCGATTAAGTATCCGAGTGTGCGAATCCTATTGCTTGAGAAATAGCAAACAAACACCATAATCACATATCTGCCATCATGCAGGAGGGTCCGAATAAGTGTCCAAGTGTTTAAACCCTAATGCGTGAGAAATGGCAAGTAAACACCATAATTACATATCTGCCATCATGCAAGGGGGTCCGAATAAGTTTCCAAGTGTTTAAACCCTAATGCATGAGAAATGTCAAATAAACACCGTAATTACATATCTGCCATCGTGTAAGAGGGTCTGAATAAGTGTCCGAGTGTTTATACCCTAATCCATGAGAAATGGGAAGTAAACATCGTAATTACATATCTACCATCATGTAAGTGGGTCTGAATAATTGTTCGAGTGTTTAAAGCCTAACGCTGAGAAATGGCAAGTAAACACCATAATTACATATCTGTCATCATGCAAGAGGGTCTGAATAATTGTCCGAGTGTTTAAACCCTAATGCTTGAGAAATGGCAAGCAAACACCGTAATTACATGTCTGCCATCATGCAAGATGGTCCGAATAAGTGTTCGAGTGTTCGAATCCTAATACATAAGAAATGGCAAACAAACACCACAATTACATATCTGCCATCATGCAAGAGGGTCCGAATAAGTGTCCGAGTGTTCGAATCCTATTGCACGAGAAATGGCAAACAAACATCATAATAATATATCTGCTATCATGCCAGAGGATCCGAGTAAGTGTCCCAGTGTTTAAACCCTAATGCGTGAGATATGCTAAGTGAACACAATAATTACATATTTGCCATTATGTAAGAGTGTCCAAATAATTGTCCACGTGTTTAAACCCTAATGCATGAGAAATGGCAAGTAAACACTATCAATACGTATCTGCCATCATACAAAAGGGTCCGAACAAGTGTCCGAGTGTTGAAACCCTAATGCTTGACAAATGGGAAATAAACATCAGAATTACATATCTGTCATCATGCAACTGGGTCGGAATAAGTTTCGGAGTGGTCGAATCCTACTGCACGAGAAATGGCAAATAAACACCATAATTACATATCGGCTATCATGCAAGAGGGTCCGAATAAGTGTCCGAGTGTTTAATCCCAAATGCATGACAAACGGCAAGTAAACACCATAATTACATATCTGCCATCGTGTAAGAGGGTCCGAATAAGTGTCCTAGTGTTTAAACCTTAATGGATGAGAAATGGCAAGGAAACACCCTAATTACATTTCTACCATCGTGTAGGTGGGTCCGAATAAGTGTCCAGGTGTTTAAACCCTAATGCATGAGAAATGGCAAGCAAACACCATAATTACATATCTGCCATCATGCAAGAGGGTCCGAATACGTGTCCGAGTGTTCGAAACCTAATGCACAAGAAATGGCAAACAAACACCAATATTACATATCTGCCATCATGCAGGAGCGTTCGAAAAAGTGTCCAAGTATTTAAACCCTAATGCATCAGAAATGGCAAGCAAACACCATAGTTTCATATCTGCCATCATGCAAGAGGGTCCGAATAAGTGTCCGAGTGTTCGAATCCTAATACACAAGAAATGGCAAAGAAACACCATAATTACATATCTGCCATCATGTAAGAGGGTCTGAATAAGTGTCCGAGTGTTCGAACCCTAATGCAGAAGAAATGGCAAACAAACACCGTAATTACATATCTGCCGTCATGCAAGAGGGTCCGAATAAGTATCCGAGTGCGCGAACCCTATTGCATGTGAAATAGCAACCAAACATCATAATTACATATCTGCCGTCATGTAGGAGGGTCTGAATAAGTGTCCAGGTGTTTAAACCCTAACGCACGAGAAATGGCAAGTAAACCCCATAATTACATATCTGGCATCATGCAAGGGGGTCCGAATAAGTGTCCGAGTGTTTAAACCCTAATGCATGAGAAATGGCAAGTAAACACCGTAATTACATATCTGCCATGGTGTAAGAGGGTCTGAATAAGTGTCCAAGTGTTTAAACCCTAATCCATGAGAAATGGCAAGTAAACACCATAATTACATATCTGCCATCACGCAAGATGGTCCGAATAAGTGCTCGAGTGTTCGAATCCTAATACACAAGAAATGGCAAACAAACACCACAATTACATATCTACCATCATGCAAGAGAGTCCGAATAAGTGTCCGAGTGTTCGACTCCTGTTGCAGGAGAAATGGCAAACAAACACCATAATTACATATCTGTTATCATACAAGAGGATCCGAATAAGTGTCCCAGTGTTTAAACCCTAATGCGTGAGATATGCTAAGTGAACACAATAATTACATATTTGCCATCATGTAAGAGGGTCCGAATAAATGTCCACGTGTTTAAACCCTAATGCATGAAAAATGGCAAGTAAACACCATAATTACATATCTGCGATCGTGTAAGAGGGTCCGAATAAATGTCCGTGTGTTTAAACCTTAATGCATGAGAAATGGCAAGTAAACACCATAATTACATATCTGCCATCGTGTAAGTGGGTCCGAATAAGTGTCCGGGTGTTTAAACCCTAATGCATAAGAAATGGCAAGCAAACACCATAATTACATATCTATCATCAAGTAAGAAGGTCCGATTAATTGTTCGAGTGTTTAAACCCTAAAGCATGAGAAATGGCAAAAAAGCACCATAATTACATATCTGCCATCATGCAACTGGGTCGGAATAACTTTCGGCGTGTTCGAATCCTATTGCACGAGAAATGGCAGACAAATACCATAATTACATATCTGCCATCATGAAAGAGGGTCCGAATAAGTGTCCGAGTGTTTAAACCCTAACTATATGAGAAATGGCAACTAAACACCATAATTACATATTTGTCATCATGCAAGAGGGTCCGAATAAGTGTCCGAGTGTTTAAACCCTAATGCATGAGAAATGGCCACCAAACACCATAATTACATATCTGCCATCATGCAAGAGGGTTCGAATAAGTGTCTGATTGTTCGAATCCTAATACATAAGAATGGGCAACAAACACCATAATTACATATTTGCCATCATGCAAGAGGGTCTAAATAAGTGTCGAATCCTAGTACACAAGAAATGGCAAACAAACACCAATATTACATATCTGCCATCATGTACGAGGGTCCGAATAAGTGTCCGACTGTTTAAACCCTAATTAATGATAAATGGCAAGTAAACACTATAATTACGTATCTACCATCATGCAAGAGGTTCCGAATAAGTGTCCGAGTGTTCGAATCCAAATAAACAAGAAATGGCAGACAAACACCATAATTACATATCTGCCATCATGCAAGAGGGTCCGAATAAGTGTCCGAGTGTTCGAATCCTAGTGCACAAGAAATGGCAAACAAACACCAGTATTACATATCCGCCATCATGCAGAAAGGTCCGAACAAGTGTCCGAGTGCTTAAACCCTAATGCCCGAGAAATGGCAAGTAAACACCATAATTACATATCTGCCATTATGCAAGAGGGGTCCGAATAAGTCTTAGTGTTCGAATCCTATTGCACGAGAAATGGCAAACAAACACCATAATTACATATCTACTATCATGCAAGAGGATCCGAATAAGTGTCCTAGTGTTTAAACCCTAATGCGTGAGATAGGGTAAGTAAACACAATAATTACATATACGACATCACGTAAGAGGGTCCGAATAATTGTCCACGTGTTTAAACCCTAATGCATGAGAAATGGCAAGTAAACACCATAATTAGATATCTGCCATCATGCAAGAGGGTCCAAATAAGTGTTCGAGTATTTAAACCCGAATGCATGACAAATGGCAAATAAACATCAGAATTACATATCTGTCATCATGCAACTGGGTCCGAATAAGTTTCGGAGTGTTCGAATCCTATTGCACGACAAATGGCAAATAAACACCATAATTACATATCTGCCATCATGCAAGAGGGTCTGAATAAGTGTCCGAGTGTTTAAACCCTAATGCATGAGAAATGGCAAGTAAACACCATAATTACATATCTGCCGTTGTGTAAGTGGGTCCGAATAAGTGTCCGGGTGTTTAAACCCTAATGCATGAGAAATGGCAAGCAAACACCATAATTACACATCTACCATCGTGTAAGAGGGTCCGAATAATTATCTGAGTGTTTAAACCCTAACGCATGAGAAATGGCAAAAAAAACACCATAATTACAGATCTGCTATCATGCAACTGGGTCGGAATAACTTTTGGAGTGTTCGAATCCTATTGCACGAGAAATGGCAAACAAACACCATAATTACATATCTGCCATCATACAAGAGGATCTGAATAAGTGTCCGAGTGTTTAAACCCTAATGTATGCGAAATGGCAAGTAAACACCATAATTACATATCTGTCATCATGCAAGAGGGTCTGAATAAGTGTCCGAGTGTTTAAACCCTAATGCATGAGAAATGGCAAGTAAACACCATAATTACATATCTGCCGTCGTGTAAGTGGGTCCGAATAAGTGTCAAGGTGTTTAAACCCTAATGCATGAGAAATGGCAAGCGAACACCATAATTATATATCTACCATCGTGTAAGAGGGTCCGAATAATTATCCGAGTGTTTAAACCCTAACGCATGAGAAATGGAAAAAAAACACCATAATTACATATCTGCCGTCATGCAACTGGGTCGGAATAACTTTCGGAGTGTTCGAATCCTATTGCACGAGAAATGGCAAACAAACACCATAATTACATATCTGCCATCATGCAAGAGGGTCTGAATAAGTGTCCGAGTGTTTAAACCCTAATGTATGAGAGATGGCGAGTAAACACCATAATTACATATCTGTCATCATGCCAGAGGGTCCAAATAAGTGTCTGAGTGTTTAAACCCTAACTATATGAGAAATGGCAAGTAAACCCCATAATTACATATCTATTATCATGCAAGAGGGTCCGAATAAGTGTCCCAGTGTTTAAACCCTAATGCATGAGAAATGGCAAGCAAACACCATAATTACATTTCTGGCATCATGCAAGAAGTTCCGAATAAGTGTCTGAGTTTTCGAATCCTAATACACAAGAAATGGCAAACAAACACCATAATTACATATCTGCCATCATGCAAGAGGGTCCAAATAAGTGTCCGAGTGTTCAAATCCTAGTACACAAGAAATGGCAAACAAACACCAATATTACATATCTGCCATCATGCAGGAGGTTCCGAATAAGTGTCCGACTATTTAAACCCTAATGCATGAGAAATGGCAAGTTAACACCATAATTACGTATCTGCCATCATGCAAGAGGGTCCGAATAAGTGTCCGAGTGTTCGAATTCTATTGCATGAGAAATGGCAAACAAACACCATAATCACATATCTACTATCATGTAAGAGGATCCGAATAAGTGTCCCAGTGTTTAAACCCTAATGCGTGACATCTGGTAAGTAAACACAATAATTACATATATGTCATCATGTAAGAGGGTCCGAATAATTGTCCATGTGTTTAAACCCTAATGCATGAGAAATAATAAGTGTCACGACCCAAACCCGCCCCTAAAAGTTTGGTCCATGACCGGCCTGTACGTAGGCCTCAAAACAGAAATTTTAGAATAATATTTAACCACATATGGGGCCTTTAGCGGAAGCAATATCAATAAAAGGCAACATCCATTGAGTTTGTGCATACATGATGGCTTAATTAATTTCGCTTTTACGTACATTCCCATAATTACATATACAATCACAAAATTATGTAGATCTCACACAAACTTAAATAAGACTCCAAAAATTACATAACTCCCAGTAATCAAAATTAAGGCCTCAACACGGAGGCGTACCCCAGGCGGCTTGGCAAACAGGTTGACCCCAATACAATTCTTGTGTCAATCCCCGATGGCTCACCTACATAAACATACATAAAAACAGAGTGAGCAAGGCTCAATGAATAATAGTACGTGATAATTCAATTACTAACTTGAATCACAAGGTATATAAATTCAGAGAACTTATAGTTAATCTGATTCTGTACTAATTTCAGAACGGCCTTAGGCCCAGTCTTTAAACAGAATGGCTTTAAGCCCTTGAATAGAGTGGCATTAAGCCCTTAAACAGAATGGCATTAAGCCCTTTAACAGAGTGGCATTAAGCCCTTAAACAAAATGGCATTAAGCCTTTTTCATGCATGTGTGAACTCAAGAGGTGGCTCGCACAGATTCTAGAGGTGACTCGCATTGCAGCACTTAGTTCCGTGCAGCACTTTGTTTCATACTAACAGATCATACAGAATGACCATAGGCCCAAATGTCACAGTTTGGCCATAGGCCTCACATATGTCACAATACGGCCATAGGCCTCTTAACTTTCACAGAATGGCCATAGGCCTCAGTTCACATATCTATGGACTCAAGAGGTGGCTCGTACGGATTCTAGAGGTGACTTGCATAGCACACTTAGTTCCATACAGCACTTTGTTCCATACCGGAAATCCTTTGGTCTTAAAGACCAAATCATCCATATAGTGTCACAGTGTAGCATAACATACATGAACCACGGTATTATTACCCCCGGGCAAAGGCCATAAGACCACGGTATTTTTACCCCCGGGTAAGGGCCATAAGACCATGGTATTTTTACCCCCGGGTAAGGGCCTTGTGTTAAGGATGCCATGAATACTTATATATACATATATATATGTGGACAATCATTCATTTAAATTCTTTGAATCATTCACGTAGTTACGTAATTGACATGCAATAACAGAATGCTAATGGCCATCATTAGCTATAAGTAGTGCATATGTTATAGATGGACACAGTTGTCTTGCGTATAATTGAGCATTAATAATAGTTGTTTACAAAAACACATGCGTCATTACAGTACTATTCATGAGAGCGGACCAATTCACACCATAACATGGGTCATATAACAATGTTGTTGATATTCAATTCTTTGACGTATAATGCAACCCGTGGTTCTATCTGGTTATTCATTTCGATTAGCCATCCTAGGCAGATGTCTATGTCATAAAACATGCATCGAATCAACCAGATTATAGGAGTCCATAATAGGACATTCAAAACATCATGTTTCCGTAAGCGGGGTTTACATTCCCAATTCCTTTTTCATTAATCAATTGCACAGTATTAATAATTCGTGTGTAATTTTTATACGGAGTCATAAGTAACTTACAAGTTGTAGCGCATTAATGCTAACTATTAATCGTAACCAGAATGCAGAGTAGTACCAGAATCATGTCGATGTTCACAAAGTCTTTCAACGTACACAAAGTCTCTCAACGTTCTCACCAACTTCCAAACAACATAAACGTTAACGTAATTACTTGCAAAGAGAAGAGTTAATAATAAGAATTATTAACAGTAGAAAACGTACGATTACAGTACTACTACTCACAGTGGTAGGTCTCTGAAGCGGTGGAACGATGTCCTCGTCTTGACCTACAAACATAATGTACATAACAGAATATGAGAATAAAACCAATCTCTTTCTTATTCTTTAATCAATAGCCATGGTGGTTCTAGACTCATTAGTACTCCATAGGTTATAATCCATGCCTCAAGATAAGAGGAAGCGATAGGAGAAAGGTTCAGACGAAGAAATGACCTATAAACATAATGCACATAACAGAATATGAGAATAAAACCAATCTCTTTCTTATTCTTTAATCAATAGCCATGGTGGTTCTAGACTCATTAGTACTCCATAGGTTATAAATCATGCCTCAAGATAAGAGGAAGAATAGGAGAAAGGTTCAGACGAAGAAACGGTACAAAATCGGTAGACAGAAAGTGAGCAACTCTCACTAATTTGGGCATCACTATTTCTGTATTTAGAATTTGGGAGTAAGACCACCACCATTGGAAACTAGACTTCCGGGGCTTCATTTTAAGCTCAAGAATCACTCAAAACGGAGTCCAGATGCAAAAGATATGCTTGTTCAAAGTTGGCTAAACAGAGCTGTCTCCCCGTACGTGCGGGAAACAGGGCCGCACGTACGGGAATGGAGCCGCACGTGCGGGAGAACGTGCTTTTTTAGCAGATTCAATTTTGGTTTTGGTACTATAGCGCCGCACGTGCGGGAAGACCCGCCGCACGTGCAGCTCTGGGTAGTTTGGAGTCCGAAAATGGCTCTTTTTGCTCCAACACTTGGTTCTTCCATTCTTAAGCTTAGTTTCTAATATAAATCACTTAAAAACATGTAAAATTGCCCCATAACATGATAATTTAACATTAACCAAATGTATTTTCATTTCAAACAAATCAATCTTTGCTTCAAGGTTCAAGATTCATGCTTAATCTTTCATAATCTTCAAGGGTCTTAGAACACAACCCACAACCCACAAATTCACTTAATTCTTGCTTGATTTTATTCTTTGGACAATTCTAAAGTGCATTTCATATGGTATTCATAAGATCGAGCCCCAATCATAAACAAACCGTAGAACCCAAGGTCTCATTCCTTAAATTGAATTCAATTAAATACATGCTTAGAACCTTAACTTAAATGGTCTCAAATCTTTCCATATCATTATGATTTCATGAAATTAATGTCTGAAACACAAGGATTCAGGAAAAATTATCATACCTTGGTTCAATCTTGGTCTTCCTCTCAATTCTCCTCCATTTCCCCAAGCCTCCATGGTTGATTCCCCTTCTCTTTCTTCAATTCCCTTTAATCATCTCCAAACCCCCATGATTGTTGAGTTGTTTTTTTTCTTCAAGAATCTTGGTCACTTTCCCTCTTTCTCTCTCACGTTTCTCTTCTCTTCTACCTTAGATATTTTTGGCTCAAATATCTTGAGTTCCCAACACACATAACATGCCTCCATATATATAAATATACACACACTTAAGCTTTTCACAATAGGGAGGCCAAACACGCCCAGATGACTCTAAAAATTGAGCTGATCATAAATATGTCATATGTTCTGGTTTCTGAAGCCTCTAAGGCCTTCAAATGGCAGTATTAAGTTAACCACCCAAACGTACATTAACGAATCAGACAAGTCGGATTTCCAATTAATTTTTCCAAATAGGTCTAAAAATTCTCATTAACATACCCAAGTACTCAATTGTGATTTTTGAACCTGTAAGGGTCGGTAATTTCAATTTTAAAGCCGTGACCCAACAGATAATTCTTCCATTCAAAGAGATATCATTAAATTAAAAAGGCATTAACCCACAAGGGCATAAGGGTAATTTCAGATACAGATTTTGGGGTCGTTATAGTAAGTAAACACCATAATTACATATCTTCCATCATGCAAGAGGGTCCGAATAAATGTCAGAGTGTTTAAACCCTAATGCATGACAAATGGCAAATAAACACTATAATTACATATCTGCTATCATGCAACTGGGTCGGAATAACTTTCGGAGTGTTCGAATCCTATTGCATGAGAAATGACAGACAAACACCATAATTACATATCTGCCATCATGCAAGAAGGTCCGAATAAGTGTCCGAGTGTTTGAATCCTAATACACAAGAAATGGCGAACAAACACCATAATTACATATCTGCTATCAGGCAAGAGGATTCGAATAAGTGTCTCAGTGTTTAAACCCTAATGCGTGAGATATGGTAAGTAAACACAATAATTACATATATGCCATCATGCAACTGGGTTGGAATAACTTTTGGAGTGTTCGAATCCTATTGCACGAGAAATGGCAAACAAACACCATATTTACATATCTGCCATCATGCAAGGGGCTCCGAATAAGTGTCCGAGTGTTTGAATCCTAACACACAAGAAATGGAAAACAAACACCATAATTACATATCTGCTATCATGCAAGAGGATCCGAATAAGTGTCTCAGTGTTTAAACCCTAATGTGTGAGATATGGTAAGTAAACACAATAACTACATATATGCCATCATGTAAGAGGCTTCGAATAATTGTCCACGTGTTTAAACCCTAATGCATGAGAAATGGCAAGCAAACACCATAATTACATATCTGCCATCATGCAAGAGGGTCCGAATAAGTGTCCGAGTGTTTAAACCCTAATGCATGACAAATGGCAAATAAACATCATAATTACATATCTGTGATCATGCAACTGGGTTGGAATAAGTTTCGGCCTGTTCGAATCCTATAGCACGAGAAATGGCAAGTAAACACCATAATTACATATCGGCCATCATGTAAGAGGGTCCGAATAAGTGTTCAAGTGTTTAAACCCTAATGCATGAGAAATGGCAAGTAAACACCATAATTACATATCTTGCATCGTGTAAGTGGGTCCGAATAAGTGTCCGGGTGTTTAAACCCTAATGCATGAGAAATGGCAAGTAAACATCATAATTACATATCTACCATCATGTAAGAGGGTCCGAATAATTGTCCGAGTGTTTAAAGCCTAACGCATGGGAAATGGCAAATAAACACCATAATTACATATCTGCCATCATGCAACTGGGTCGGAATAACTTTCGGAGTGTTCGAATCATATTGCATGTGAAATGGAAAACAAATACCATAATTACATATTTGCCATCATGTCAGAGGGTCTGAATAACTGTCCGAGTGTTTGAATCCTAATACACAAGAAATGGCAAACAAACACCATAATTACATATCTGCCATCATGCAAGAGGGTCCGAATAAGTATCCGAGTGTTTAAACCCTAATGTATGAGAAATGGCAACTAAAAACCATAATTACATTTCTGTCATCATGCAAGAGGGTCCGAATACGTGTCCGAGTGTTTAAACCCTAATGCATGAGAAATGGCAAGCAAACACCATAATTACATATATGCCATCATGCAAGAGGGTCCGAATAAGTGTACGAGTGTTCGAATCCTAATACACACGAATTGGCAAACAAACACCAATATTACATATCTGCCATCATGCAGAAGGGTTCAAATAAATGTCCGAATGTTTAAACCCTAATGCATGAGAAATGGCAAGCAAACACCATAGTTTCATGTCTGCCATCGTGCAAGAGGGTCCGAATAAATGTCCGAGTGTTTAAACCCTAATGCATGAGAAATGGCAAGCGAACACCACAATTACATATCTGTCATCATGCAAGAGGGTCCGAATAAGTGTCCGAGTGTTCGAACCCTAATGCAGAAGAAATGGCAAACAAACACCGTAATTACATATCTGCCGTCAAGCAAGAGGGTCCGAATAAATGTCCTAGTGTTTAAACCCAAATGCATGAGAAGTGGCAAGTAAATAGCATAGTTACATCTCTGCCAGGATGAGAGAGGGTCCGGATAAGTATCCGAGTATTCGAATCCTATTGCATGAGAAATAGCAAACAAAAACCATAATTACATATCTGCCATCATGCAGGAGGGTCCGAATAAGTGTCCAAGTGTTTAGACCTTATTGCATGAGAAATGGCAAGTAAACACCATAATTACATATCTGGCATCATGCAAGAGGGTCCGAATAAGTGTCCGAGTGTTTAAATCCTAATGCATGAGAAATGGCAAGTAAACATCGTAATTACATATTTGCCATCGTGTAATAGGGTCCGAATAAGTGTCCGAGTGTTTAAATTCTAATGCATGAGAAATGGCAAGTAAACATCATAATTACATATCTACCATCATATAAGACGATCTGAATATTTGTCCGAGTGTTTAAAGCCTAATGTATGAGAAATGGCAAGTAAACACCGTAATTACATATCTGTCATCATGCAAGAGGGTCCGAATAAGTGTCCGAGTGTATAAACCCTAATGCTTGAGAAATGGCAAGCAAACACCATAATTACATATTTGCCATCATGCAAAAGTGTCCGAATAAGTTTTCGAGTGTTCGAATCCTAATACACAAGAAATGGCAAAGAAACACCATAATTACATATCTGACATCATGCAAGAGGGTCCGAATAAGTGTACGAGTGTTCGAATCCTAGTACACAAGAAATGGCAAACAAACACCAATATTACATATCTGCCATCATGCAGGAGGGTTCGAATAAATGTCCGAGTGTTCAAACCCAAATGCATGAGAAATGGCAAGTAAACGCCATAATTACATATCTGCCATCATGCAAGAGGGTCCGAATAAGTGTCCGAGTGTTTAAACCCTAATATATGAGTAATGGCAAGTAAACACCATAATTTAATATCTGTCATCATGCAAGAGGGTCCGAATGAGTGTTCGTGTGTTTAAACCCAAATGCATGAGAAATGGCAAGCAAACACCATAATTACATATATGTCATCATGCAAGAGGGTCCGAATAAGTGTCCGAGTGTTCGAGTCCTAATACACAAGAAATGGCAAACAAACACCAATATTACATATCTGCCACCATGCAGGAGGGTCCGAATAAGTTTCCGAATGTTTGAACCCTAATACATGAGAAATGGGAAGCAAACACCATAGTTTCATGTCTGCCATCGTGCAAGAGGGGCCGAATAAGTGTCCGAGTGTTCGAATCCTAATACACAAGAAATGGCAAACAAACACCATAATTACATATCTGCCATCATGCAAGAGGGTCCGAATAAGTGTCTGAGTGTTCGAACCCTAATGCAGAAGAAATGGCAAACAAACACCGTGATTACATATCTGCCGTCAAGCAAGAGGGTCCGAATAAATGTCCGATAGTTTAAACCAAAATGCATGAGAAGTGGCAAGTAAATAGCATAGTTACATCTCTGCCAGCATGCAAGAGGGTCCAGATAAGTATCCGAGTGTTCGAATCCTATTGCATGAGAAATAGCAAACAAACACCATAATTAGATATCTGCCATCATGCCGGAGGTTCTGAATAAGTGTCCAAGTGTTTAAACCCTAATGCATGAGAAATGGCAAGTAAACACCATAATTACATATCTGCCATCATGCAAGAGGGTCCGAATAAGTGTCCGAGTGTTTAAACCCTAATGCATGAGAAATGGCAAGGAAACATCGTAATTACATATCTGCCATCATGTAAGAGGGGTCGAATAAGTGTCCGAGTGTTTAAACCCTAATGCATGAGAAATGGCAAGTAAACATCATAATTACATATCTCCCATCATGTAAGAGGATCCGAATAATTGTCCGAGTGTTTAAAGCCTAACGCTGAGAAATGGCAAGTAAACATCATAATTCCATATCAGTCATCATGCAAGAGGGTCCGAATAAGTGTCCAAGTGTTTAAACCCTAACGCTGAGAAATGGCAAGTAAACACCATAATTCCATATCTGCCATCATGCAAGAGAGTCCGAATAAGTGTTCGAGTGTTCGAATCATAATACAGAAGAAATGGCAAACAAACAGCCTAATTACATATCTGCCATCATGCGAGAGGGTCCGAATAAGTGTCCGAGTGTTCGAATCCTAGTACACAAGAAATGGCAAACAAACACCAATATTGCATATCTGCCATCATGCAGGAGGGTTCGAATAAATGTCCGAGTGTTCAAACCCAAATGCATGAGAAATGGCAAGTAAACGCCATAATTACATATCTGCCATCATGCAAGAGGGTCCGAATAAGTGTCCGAGTGTTTAAACCCTAATGCATGAGAAATGGAAAGTAAACATCGTAATTACATATCTGCCATCGTGCAAGGGGGTTTGAATAAGTGTCCGAGTGTTTAAACCCTAATGCATGAGAAATGGCAAGTAAACATCATAATTACATATCTCCGATCATGTAAGAGGATCCGAATAATTGTCCGACTGTTTAAAGCCTAACGCTGAGAAATGGCAAGTAAACATCATAATTCCATATCTGTCATCATGCAAGAGGGTCCGAATAAATGTCCGAGTGTTTAAACCCTAACGCTGAGATATGGCAAGTAAACACCATAATTCCATATCTGTCATCATGCAAGGGAGTCCGAATAAGTGTTCGAGTGTTCGAATCGTAATACAGAAGAAATGGCAAACAAACAGCATAATTACATATCTGCCATCATGCGAGAGGGTCCGAATAAGTGTCCGAGTGTTCGAATCCTAGTATACAAGAAATGGCAAACAAACACCAATATTGCATATCTGCCATCATGCAGGAGGGTTCCAATAAATGTCCGAGTGTTCAGACCCAAATGCATGAGAAATGGCAAGTAAACGCCATAATTACATATCTACCATCATGCAAGAGGGTCCGAATAAGTGTCCGAGTTTTCGAATCCTATTGCACGAGAAATGGAAAACAAACACCATAATTACATATCTGTTATTATGCAAGAGGATCCGAATAAGTGTCTCAGGGTTTAAACCCTAATGCGTGAGATATGGTAAGTAAACAGAATAATTACATACATGCCATCATCTATGAGAATTCGAATAATTGTCCACATGTTTAAACCCTAATGGATGAGAAATGGCAAGTAAACACCATAATTCCATATCTGCCATCATGCAAGAGGGTCGAAATAACTGTCCGAGTGTTTAAACCCTAATGCATGACAAATGAAAAATAAACATCATAATTACATATCTGTCATCCTGCAACTGGGTCAGAATAAGTTTTTGTGTGTTCGAATCCTATTGCACGAGAAATGGCAAGTAAACACCATAGTTACATATCTCCCATCGTGTAAGAAGGTCCGAATATGTGTCCGAGTCTTTAAACCCCAATGCATGAGAAATGGCAACTAAACACCATAATTACATATCTGCCATTGTGCAAGTGGGTCCGAATAAGTGTCCTGGTGTTTAAACCCTAATACGTGAGAAATTGCAAGTAAACACCATAATTACACATCAACCATCATGTGAGAGGGTCCAAATAATTGTCCGAGTGTTTAAAGCCTAACGCTTGAGAAATGGCAAATAAACACCATAATTAAATATCTGCCGTCATGCAACTGGGACGGAATAACTTTCGGAGTGTTCGAATCTTATTGCACGAGAAATGGCAAACACCACAATTACATATCTGCCATCATGCAAAAGGGTCCGAATAAGTGTCCGAGTGCTTAAACCCTAATGTATGAGAAATGGCAAGTAAACACCATAATTACATATCTGTCATCATGCAAAAGGGTCTGAATAAGTGTTCGAGTGTTTAAACACTAATACATGAGAAATGACAAGCAAACACCATAATTACATATCTGTCATCATGCAAGAAGGTCCGAATAAGTGTCCGAATGTTTAAACCCTAATGCATGAGAAATGGCAAGCAAACACCATAATTACATATCTGCCATTATGCAAGAGGGTCCAAATAAGTGTCCGAGTGTTCGAATCCTAGTACACAAGAAAGGGCAAACAAACATCAATATTACATTTCTGCCATCATGCAGGAGGTTCCGAATAAGTGTCCAACTGCTTAAACCCTAATGCACGAGAAATGGCAAGTAAACACCATAATTACATATTTGCCATTATGCAAGAGGGTCCAAATAAGTGTCCGAGTGTTCGAATCCTATTGCACGAGAAATGGCAAATAAACAACATACTCACATATCTGCAATCATGCAAGAGGATCCGAATAAGTGTCCCAGTGTTTAAACCTTAATGCGTGAGATATGGCAAGTAAACACAATAATTACATATATGCCATGATGTAAGAGGGTCCGAATAATTATCCACGTGTTTAAACCCTAATGCATGAGAAATGGCAAGTAAACACCATAATTACATATCTGCCATCATGCAAGAGGGTCCGAATAAGTGTCCGAGTGTTCGAATCCTAATACAGAAGAAATGGAAAACAAACACCATAATTACATATCTACCATCATGCATGACGGTCCAAATAAGTGTCCGAGTGTTCGAATCCTAGTACACAAGAAATGGCAAACAAACACCAATATTACATATCTGCCATCTTGCAGGAGGTTCCGAATAACTATCCGACTGTTTAAACCTTATGCATGAGAAATGGCAAGTAAACACCATAATTACATATCTGCCATCGTGTAAGAGGGTCCGAATAAGTGTCCGAGTGTTTAAACCCTAATGCATGAGAAATGGCAAGTAAACACCATAATTACATATCTACCACCACGTAAGAGGGTCCGAATAACTGTCAGAGTGTTTAAAGCCTAGCACATGAGAAATGGCAAATAAACATCATAATTACATATCTACTGTCATGTAAGAGGGTCCGAATAATTGTCCGAGTGTTTAAAGCCTAACGCATAAGAAATGGCAAATAAACACCATAATTACATATCTGCCATCATGTAACTAGGTCGGAATAACTTTCGGAGTGTTCGAATCCCATTGCACGAGAAATGGAAAACAAACACGATATTTACATATCTGCCATCATGCAAGAGGGTCCGAATAAGTGTCCGAGTGTTTGAATCCTAAAACAGAAAAAATGGCAAACAAACACCATAATTACATATCTGCTATCATGTAAGAGGATCCGAATAAGTGTCCGAGCGTTTAAACCCTAATGCATGACAAATGAAAAATAAACATCATAATTACATATCTGTCATCATGCAACTGGGTCGGAATAAGTTGCGGTGTGTTCGAATCCTATTCCACGAGAAATGGCAAGTAAATACCATAATTGCATATCTGCCATCGTGTAAGAGGGTCCGAATAAGTGTCTGACTGTTTAAACCCTAATGCAGGAGAAATGGCAAGTAAACACCATAATTACATATCTGCCATCGTGTAAGTGGGTCCGAGTAAGTGTCCGGGTGTTTAAACCCTAATGCATGCGAAATGACAAGTAAACACCATAATTACATATCTACCATCATGTAAGAGGGTCTGGATAATTGTCCGAGTGTTTAAAGCCTAACGCATGAGAAATGGCAGATAAACATCATAATTACATATCTGCCATTATGCAACTGGGTCGGAATAACTTTCGGAGTGTTAGAATCCTGTTGCACGAGAAATGGCAAACAAACACCATAATTACATATCTGCCACCATGCAAGAGGGTCCGAATAAGTGTCCGAGTGTTTAAACCCTAATGTATGAGAAATGGAAAGTAAACACCATAACTACATATCTGTCATCATGCAAGAGGTTCCGAATAAGTGATCGAGTGTTTATACCCAAATGCATGAGAAATCGCAAGCAAACACCATAATTACATATCTGCCATCATGCAAAAGTGTCCAAATAAGTTTTCGAGTGTTCGAATCCTAATACACAAGAAATGGCAAATGAACACCAATATTACATATCTGCCATCATGCAGGAGTGTCCGAATAAGTGTCCGAGGGTTTAAACCCTAATGCATGAGAAATGGAAAACAAACACCATAGTTTCATATCTGCCATCATGCAAGAGGGTCCAAATAAGTGTCCGAGCGTTCGAATCCTAATACACAAGAAATGGCAAACAAACACCATAATTACATATCTTCCATCATGCAAGAGGTTCCGAATAAGTGTCCGAGTGTTCGAACCATAATGCAGAAGAAATGGCAAACGAACACCGTAATTACATATCTACCATCATGCAAGAGGGTCTGAATAAGTGTCCTAGTGTTTAAACCCAAATGCATGAGAAGTGGCAAGTAAACAGCATAGTTACTTCTCTACCAGCATGCAAGAGGGTCCGAATAAGTATTCGAGTGTTCGAATCCTATTGAATTAGAAATAGCAAACAAACACCATAATTACATATCTGCCATGATGCAGGAGGGTCCGAATAAGTGTCCAAGTGTTTAAACCCTAATGCATGAGAAATGGCAAGTAAACACCATAATTACATATCTGCCATCATACAAGAGGGTCTGAATATGTGTCTAGGTGTTTAAACCCTAATGCATATGAGAAATGGAAAGTAAACACCGTAATTACATATCTGCCATTGTGTAAGAGGGTCCGAATAGTGTCCGAGTGTTTAAACCCTAATGCATGAGAAATGGCAAGTAAACATCATAATTACATATCTACCATCATGTAAGAGGGTCCGAATATTTGTCTGAGTGTTTAAAGCCTAACGCTGAGAAATGGAAAGTAAACACCATAATTCCATATCTGTCATCATGCAAGAGGGTCCGAATATGTGTCCGAGTGTTTAAACCCTAATGCTTGAGAAATGGCAAGCGAACACCAAAATTACATATCTGCCATCATGCAAGAGTGTCCGAATAAGTGTCCGAGTGTTCGAATCCTAATACACAAGAAATGACAAACAAACACGATAATTACATATCTGCCATCATGCAAGAGGGTCTGAATAAGTGTCCGAGTGTTCGAATCCTAGTACACAAGAAATGGCAAAGAAACACCAATATTACATATCTGCCATCATGCATGAGGGTACGAATAAGTGTCCGAGTGTTTAAACCCTAATGCATGAGAAATGGCAAGTAAACACCGTAATTACATATCTGCCGTCATGCAAGAGGGTCCGAATAAGTGTCCGAGTGTTCGAATCCTATTGCACGAGAAATGGCAAACAAACACCATAATTACATATCTGCTATCATGCAAGAGGATCCGAATAAGTGTCTCAGTGCTTAAACCCTAATGCGTGAGATATGGTAAGTAACCACAATAATTAAATATATGCCATCATGTAAGAGGGTTCGAATAATTGTCCGTGTGTTGAAACCCTAACGCATGAGAAATGGCAAGTAAACACCACAATTACATATCTGTCATCATGCAAGAGGGTCTGAATAAGTGTCCGAGTGTTTAAACCCTAATGCATGAGAAATGGAAAGAGAACACCATAATTGCATATCTTCCATCATGCATGAGGGCCCGAATAAGTGTCCGAGTGTTTGAACAGTAATACAGAAGAAATGGGAAGTAAACACCATAATTACATATCTACCGTCGTGTGAGAGGGTCCGAATAAGTGTCTTCGAATCCTAATACACAAGAAATGGCAAACAAACACCAATACTACATATCTACCATCATGCAGGACGGTCCGAATAAGTGTCCGAGCGTTTAAACCCTAATGCATGAGAAATGGAAAGTAAACACCATAATTACATATCTGTCATCATGCAAGAGGGTCCGAAGAAGTGTCTGAGTGTTCGAATCCTACTGCACGAGAAATGGCAAGCAAACACCATAATTACATATATGCCATCATGTAAGAGGGTTCGAATAATTGTCCGAGCGTTTAAAGGGTAACGCATAAGAAATGGCAAATAAACACCATAATTACATTTCTGCCATCATCCAACTGGGTCAGAATAACTTTCGTTGTGTTCGAATCCTGTTGCACGAGAAATGGCAAACAAACGCCATAATTACATATCTGCCATCATGCAAGAGGGTCCGAATAACTGTCTGAGTGTTTAAACCCCAATGTATGAGAAATGGCAAGTAAACACCATAATTACATATTTGTCATCATGCAAGAGGGTCCGAATAAGTGTCCGAGTGTTTGAACACTAATGCATGAGAAATGGCAGGAAAACACCATAATTACATATCTGCCATCGTCCAAGAGGGTCTGAATAAGTGTCTGAGTGTTTGAATCCTAATACACAAGAAATGGCAAACAAACACCAATATTACATATCTGCCATCATGCAAGAGGGTCCAAATAAGTGTCTTCGAATCCTAATACACAAGAAATGGCAAACAAACACCAATACCACATATCTACCATCATGCAGGAGGGTCCGAATATGTGTCCGAGTGTTTAAACCCTAATGCATAAGGAATGACAAGTGAAAACCATAATTACATATCTGCCATCATACAAGAGGGTCCGAATAAGTGTCCGAGTGTTCTAATGCTATTGCACAAGAAATGAAAAACAAACACCATAATTTCTTATATGCCATCATGCAAGAGGGTTCGAATAAGTGTCCGAGTGTTTAAACCCTAATGCATGAGAAATGGTAAATAAAAACACCATAATTACATATCTGCCATCTTGTGAGATGGTCCTAATAATTGTCCGAGTGTTTAAACCCTAATGCATGAGAAATGGCAAGTAAACAGCATAATTACATATCTGCGATCACGCAAGAGGGTTCGAAAAAGTGTCCGAGTGTTCGAATCCTAATACACATGAAATGACAAACAGGCACCATAATTACATATCTGCCATCATGCAAGAGGGTCCGAAAAAGTGTTCGAGTGTTCGAATCCTAGTACAGAAGACATGGCAAACAGACACCAATATTACATATCTACCATCATGCAGGAGGGTCAGAATAAGTGTCCGAGCGTTTAAACCCTAATGCATGAGAAATGGCAAGTAAACATCATAATTACATATCTGTCATCATGCAAGAGGGTCCGAATAAGTGTCCGAGTGTTCGAATCCTACTGCACGAGAAATGGCAAAGAAACACCATAATTACGTATCTGCTATCATGCAGGAGGATCCGAATAAGTGTCTCAGTGTTTTAACCCTAATGTGTGAGATATGGTAAGTAAACACAATAATTACATATATGCCATCCTGTAAGAGGGTTCGAATAATTGTCCACGTGCTTAAACCCTAATGCATGAGAAATGGAAAGCAAACACCATAATTACATATCTGCCATCATGCAAGAGGGTCCGAGTCAGTGCCCGAGTGTTTAAACCTAATGCATGACAAATGGCAAATAAACATCATAATTACATATCTGTCATCACGCAACTGGGTTGGAATAAGTTTCGGAGTGTTCGAATCCTATTGCACGAGAAATGGCAAATAAACACCATAATTACATATCTACCATCATGCAAGAGGGTCTGAATAAGTGGCCGAGTGTTTAAACCCTAATGCATGAGAAATGGCAAGTAAACACTATAATTACATATCTGCCATGGTGTAAGAGGGTCCGAATAAGTGTCCGAGCGTTAAAACCCTAATGCATGAGAAATAGCTAGTAAACACCATAATTACATATCTACCATCATGTAAGAGGGTCTGAATAATTATCCGAGTGTTTAAAGCCTAACGTATGAGAAATGGCAAATAAACACCATAATTACATATTTGCCGGCATGCAATGGGGTCGGAATAACTTTCGGAGTGCTCGAATCCTATTGCACGAGAAATGACAAACAAACACTTTATTACATATCAGCCATCATGCAAGAGGGTCCGAATAAGTGTCCGAGTGTTTAAACCCTAATGCATGAGAAATGGCAAGTAAACACCATAATTACATATCTGCCATCATGCAAGAGATTCCGAATAAGTGTCCGAGTGTTTAAACCCTAATGCATGAGAAATGACAAGCAAATAACATAATTACATATCTGCCATCATGCAAGAGGGTCTGAATAAGTGTTCAATTGTTCGAATCCTAATGCACAAGAAATGGCAAACAAACACCATAATTACATATCTGCCATCATGCAAGATGGTCTGAATAAGTGTCCGAGTGTTTAAACCCAAATGCCTGAGAAGTGGCAAGTAAGCACCATAGTTACATATCTGCCATCATGCAAGAGTGTCCGAATAAGTATCCAATTGTTCGAATCCTATTGCACGAGAAATGGAAAACAAACGCCATAATTACATATCTGCCATCATGCAGGAGGGTCTGAAAAAGTGTCCGAGTGTTTAAACCCTAATGCATGAGAAATGACAAATTAACACCATAATTACATATCTTCCATCATGCAAGAGGGTCCGAATAAGTGTCCGAGTGTTTAAACCCCAATGCATGAGAAATGGCAAGTAAACACCATAATTACATATCTGTCATCATGTAAGAGGGTCCGAATAAGTGTCCGAGTGTTTAAACCCTAATGCATGAGTGTAGACGTCCCCGAACGTCCCGGGGGAAATCCCACGTTTTGTTCATTTGGGCTCACTACAGTTCGGACTCAAATGTCACGGTTCTTATTCTGGTCTTGCAAAGTGCAAAGCAAGACTGATATATCACCAAAGAGTCCAAATTCGGCAAATCGTTTTGGAAAATTGATTTTTTAGAAAGATGTGCCAAACATGTACTGATTTTTTAGATACAGAGTCGCCACCTAAATATTTTTTTTTGGGGAATTTAGGAAACCCTGACTCGTGCCTAAGGCCACTTGTCCGTCACCACCAAAGTTGCCTCGGCTCGGGAACTTGGGTACGATTGGGGAAGGTCAGCTATGAGCACCCCCGCTCACTTGATCAAAGATCGGCCACTACTAAACATGATATCTTGTTTTTGAAAACACATGCGTTCTTATTCCGATTATTAGGTAGAATTTACTATGTGAGGCAGACACCACACAAGTATAGACTATATCGCCTAATTTGGAACAAAGCATCGCATATCCGTTTGTTTGGAAAATGGTTTGAGGTTTGCTACTCACAAGTAGGCTAAAATACGGATTTCAATCAATTGTCCGAATTCAAACAATCGAACCTTCACCCATAGGCATTCAGGCAGTTAATCACATAAGCAGTTAGCTTCATGGTAAGCATGCTATCATGGTCGTCACTCACACACATGCAAGAATGCTAAAGCATAAAAGCTTACGTAGTACTCCGAGCCAAAACAGAAACTAGTTAGTAATCAATGCATGATCCTAGTTCATGTTAGCAATGGCTAATGCATCACATGCAAAATGCAGCTAGAATAGGCTCGGCTAATCTAAAATGGCATATGAGATGCGATAATTCAATACACGTATTCAACATGGAATTGAAATACTATCCAGTTAGTATGATGTGCCGAGCATAAGTATGCTAATTGAAAATGTGCCCTAATCTAACCATCATAAGCTGGTAAATAAAAGGGAGAAAGATGTGCGGTTGGAAGACATACATCACACACACGCACACTTATTACAATTGTGCCCTCACTCGGAGGGTTCGAAAGAATAATACAAATTAACTAACTAACAAGCTAATTAATTATTGCACAACACTTAACTAATTAAATGAAGTAATTAAGCTAAGAAAGTAGTAAAGAGGCCTCAGGAAGAGGGATGAATGCATGCATGTTCGGTTTCACTCAGAAATTCATCGCTATACTCAAGCTACCTCTGTTTACACTGCTCTACACTTTTGAAAACTTCACAAGTCTCCAGGATGTTTCTAAACCACCTTCTGAGCACTGTGGAAGGTCACCGGCCAAAAGGCAAGGCCACCGGCCATGGGAAACTGGTCATCGACCATGTGTGAGGCTCTCGGCCAACAATGCATAGCCGGCCGGCACTGAAGATGGCCGACCGGCCATCTCTTTCTGCAGAATCCTGTTTGACAGCAGCAGAGGACAAACAGAGCATGGCAAAGCATTTTCAAAGCGATGTTTGCACAACCACCCTCCTTATCTCGTTATGGATTCAAAGGAGTATGGTCCTCGACCCTTGGACCATCGATCACGCATTTTGATGCATGATGGCCAAAGAAGTCAAGTGTGCAACTCAATATGGAATGAAATGCACAAAACACATAAAGGGCCCCAACCCCTATCATGATTGATCAGGAGGCAAGGGATGCACACACAATGCAATGCAACCTAGGCATGCAAGAAGGCATGCAAATAACTCAAGTGTGCAACAAATCTAATGCAACATGAGCATGTTAACATGCATTATGCAATCGGCATAGAAGCTAAACATGTGGACATGTATAGCACGCAACAACATGCAAAATGAAACACGCATGCAACAACATGGTGAGATGGACTTACACTAACGTGGGTAGCTCTCAAGCATGCCAAAATTAGTGGCCATACACAATTGAAATTAGGCAAGAACATTCATGCAAGCATGCCCAATACATGGGACCGAACCTAAGGCATCAAATGCCACTCTACCAAAGCATGGCAAGGGATGACAAATGACATACAATGACACAAATTCCAACTCTGAAATGGCATACTAAATGACTCCACCATGACTCTGAAACATGCAAACACTCACACAACGCATGGTAGGGACCTCAAAAACCCAAGACTACCCTAAGCATTTACACTATAGCTATACAAAGCATGAGTGATATGGCCATGGCAGCCCAAAACAGTCCTAAGATAGCCCAAAATAAGCATAAAATCATGTTAGAGTAAAGCCAAAATATGCTAGGATGATGAGTCAAAACATCATGCACAAGAGGCTAGTAAATAAGATTTGTTCTCCACCTATATGGAGCATGCAAAGGATGACCAAACCAACTATGGATAGGGTCATGATATGGCAAAACATTACCAAAAACATGCTGAAATGTAAACCAAACAAGCTAACAAGACATGGCAAAGCATGAAGCATGTGAAACTAGTTTAGGAGATTTACACTACAAGTGTATCATGCAAGCATGGAGTGACAAAACCATCCCAAAACAGATCTGTGGCATGGTAAAACATCACCAAAAACCTACTGAAATGTACTCAACACGAGCTAAGTAAACATGCTACTTTGATGAGCTATGAATGGGGTTACACTACACATACATGATGCATGCAAAATATGACCAAACCGGCCATGGACAGGGCCAAGGCAAGTCCTAGAAGTCACGAAAAATGGCCTGAACTAAGTCTCAAAAATGTAGAGAGGCATGCCCTTTTGGAAGGCCAAAAAAAGGCAACAAACAAGACAACAAGGAGAGGGGAAGGCCCTCTCCTTCTTAGGACGTCAAAACACCATCCCCACCACTAAAATCCCTCTGGATTTCTGTTGTGAGAGGACCAATACAAGGTGGTCCTGAAGCTCACAAAAAATGCACAAACATGAGGCCAAAGATGGCCTAAGAGGGGGTAAACAACCCCAAATACAAAAGTGATCTTAAAAAAACTTCAAAAGGAGCTCAAAATAAGACTTTTTTCAGTTTTTTCCAAAGCCCAAATATGGTTGCAAGTACGGCTAAAAGATGGAGCAAAATAAAGCTTAAAAGAGGGAATAATGTTTTACCCTTGTAGCTTCAGCAAAACCAGCGGCTTTGAGACCAAAAAACCAGACCTTCAACCTCTGAAAATGGCCTCCAACATCCTTAGGTTGATGATGGAGGTGTTAGGCTAAGACTTAGTGTGCAAAGGGGCCAAGAACTTCACTCTTTCTAAGCCTAAGTGTAGAGACAAAGAGAGATATATGTGTATGCCATAGCAAAATTTTGGAACCTCTCTAAAGGAGAGGGAGGCCCTCTCTTATAGAGGAACAAAGGTCCAACTTCTTCAAGAAGCTTGTGCAAAGGGCCAAGCTTCTTGAGGAAGCTAGAGCAAAAAGGGTCAAGCTTCTCTTAGAAGCTTAGAGCAAAAGGGCCAAGCTTCTCTTGGAAGCTTAAAAGGGTTCAAGCTTCTTGGAGAAGCTAAAGAAAAAGGTTCAAAAGGTTCAAGCTTCCTCAAGAAGCTAAAACAAGGGTTCAAAAGGTTCAAACCCTCTCAAGAAAAGGTCTCGGCCAGAAAAAGTGACCGATTAATCAAAACAATGGCCGGCCGACCAAAAACATTGCCGACCGGCCAACACTTTTGGCCGGTAGCAATAAAACAAGGTCGGTGGCAACATGCCAAGGCCGGTGGGATATGGGGATAGCCAACAAGCCATTTCCTACCCTCATGTGCAAAGACCACAAGTCCTTGGTCCAACCAACCATAAAACAAATAAGTCGAGAGATCTTGAGGCAAGGCGCGCGACTGAGACCTCCGAGAACTCAAGACGAACACGAACATGGATGATCATCGAGTGTTCAAATGATGACGTCAAAGTCTTGAGGACGGTCAAAAATGGGGTGTCTATAGTTGCCCCTCTTTGACAAAACTCGAAAGTCATAACAATGACGGGAGTGAATGTCAAAGCCCAGAGACGAGCCATTTTTGACAAGGCCGAAGACTTAGACAAAAGCATGCAAGAACAATGCACAAGGCCGAGCATAACTTATGATCATGCAAAGAAAGCTGTAACGAGGCATATCATGCAACAACTTTAAGCAAGAACCAAGCTACATTACAATGCAAAAAGGATGTAAGAGAATTATTCAATTCTCACTACGTCTCACGCGAAGAACACTAAGAGCGACCGTTGGGGACACCCGAGGTCTCAAGCAAGATTCCGACGCATTGCACGTGAAAGGAAAAAGAGTGGCATAAGCATTGGAACATGTTCCAAATGCTCTTAACCAAAGATGGAGAAACATAGGGACGTATCCCGGTGTTTCAGAGAGGTATAAGCATTGGAACGTATTCCAAATGCTCTTAACCAAAGACTGAGAAATGTAGGGACGTATCCCGTTGTTTCAGAAAAGGAGAAGGAACATAGGGACGTATCCCGGTGTTTCAGAAAAGGAGAAGAAACATAGAGACGTATCCCGATGTTTCAGAAAAGAAGAAGAAACATAGGGACATATCCCGGTGTTTCAGAAAAGGAGAAACATAGGGACGAATCTCGGCGCTTTAGAAAAAGAGAAACATAGGGACGTATCCCGGTGCTTCGGAAGGAAGGAGAAACATAGGGACGTATCCCGGTGTTTCGGAAGGAAGGAGAAACATAGGGACGTATCCCGGCGTTTCGGAATGAAGGAGAAACATAGGGACGTATCCCGGCTTTTCGGAATGAAGGAGAAACATAGGGACGTATCCCGGTGTTTCAAAAAAATATAAGCATTGGAACGTGTTCCAAATGCTCTAAACCAAAGGAGGTCTAACCCATCGCACGCGCGAGAAGAAAGAACAACAATGCAAGTGAAAAGGTGAATAACAATGCAACTAGAACGTGCATCACAATACAAGTAAAGTGGGTGCATCACAATGCAATTGGAACGTGCATCACAATGCAAGTGGAAGTGGGTGTGCAGCCCAAGTTAGAGATGTGTGCACGGCAATGCAATACAGGTACACAAGACAGTGAGATGAGGTGCACAAAAGAAGTGCGATAAAATGCACTTTCCATGCAAGTACGGGGGCATTTTCTATGCAATATTGAAAGCATATTCCATGCATGAATCATAACGATGCGCGACACGCATGCAACAGAAGTGTAAATAAAAGTGCACATTCTATGCAATAGAGGGGCATCAAATATGTATTCCGGTGCCTCCGATTTACCTCTCGGAGGACTTGGCAACACGCTCAGCTCAAAAGGGAACACCTTGTCTGTATTGGCGATAGATAACATCTGTATGTGAAAACCACAGGTGTTGCTTGGACTGCCATTCTGACTTAAAGCAGGCTTAAGTTTGGGGTTAAGATATACTCATACTCCAGAGAAACGGCAAGGCTTGAGAAGGTGCGCCTTGAATGCAGTCTCGGAATTGCTGAAGTTGAAACATGCTAAGATGCTCCAAATTTTCCCTCTTTTCTTTTGCTTTGCAGTCTGGAACCCACATAGCTTCAGATAGGTCCTGATTTTACTGTTCTCGCATGACCTGGGTTGAACCTTGCGGTTTTTATGAAAGAACAAATCCTGTTTTGCACAAATGTGGAGAATGGCACAGCACTCTGAGCACAAAACAAATTATTTTGAAATTGAGGGATGTGTTTTTGACCGGGTATTGAGCCCACGACTGAACACAGCACACCATGACTCAACAAAGAAAAACAAAAGGTAAACAACCTAAACACATCTATTGACATCCGAAACGACTCAAAACAAGAATCGAGACAAACAACAAAACACAAGACACGACACACAGACATGTTACAAAGACGAGAGACCTCTCAACACGCGAGGAGCCAGTTTCTCCAGGTATTATTTCCCACCCTTTTATCATTTGTGATTCTCTCATCACTCGACCCTCAAGCTCGGTTTTTCTCTCAAAACCCTTTTCTCACTTTTCCTCTCAGCGTACATCTCTCTATTCTTCAATCTCTCATTTTTTTATCCCTCCCCTGGGTGGTCGATGGATAAGCAAGAATTTGTAGGCTTTTGCCCCTAGCATTATGCTAGATTCTCTTTCTTCTGCTCACAACAGTGAACTTCTCCCACAGGGGGGTTGTGATGCGGCTGGATGTGCAGCAGATCTGCAATTGACATTGGTTGATGATGCCCTTGGCCAGTTTGGATGTGACCAAATTTGTCCAGATAAGGAAGTGGAATATCCTGATCCATTCCAAATTGTGCTTCGCACATGGCTTGATACCTCGTTGCTTGGAGGATGAGAGAGCTTTCAGTCCTTTGCTATTAGCTTCAGTGGTGCCCTTTTTAGGAAAACAAGATGCCCTTTCTGGCAAGTATGTTGACAATGGGGAAAAGACAGAACGTCTGACTCAACTGTGCCCCTAGTTCATCATTTTGACCATTTTTTGTTTTTTGCTTTCCACTAAAACAATTTTGACCAATATGAGAGTTAGATTAACACACTTGTTCGATTTTCTGATTTAAAATCATGCAAGTCAGGCTATTAGCACTGAAAATCTTCCTTTTTTGGGTCCAAGAAAGGGTCCAGTTTTGGAAATATGCAATAATTTTTGAGAGAATTTGTCAACCTCATTAAAAAATCTCAAAAACTATTTTTCCAAATGGTCACTGCTCGACCAACACGGAACTTACTCTTGAGATGCGCAACCTCGGATCCATAACAATGGAAAATTTGCCCCTTATCTGAAGGACACTGCATGGCAACGGAAAGTTTCCCCTTGATTGAATAGCAACTAATGGCAACGGAAAGTTGCGCCTTGTCTCGATAGCGCCGCAGCATATTGTAAATAGTTCTCATAGTGATGATCGCAACCGAACTCTCGGATTCAGAGAAGGCGAAAGATGATCAAAACCATTACATGAACATAGTTGATTTGGAAGTGTTTATGGCTGGACTTCAGAATGAAATTGCCTACGTATCCCAAACATGAGAATCAAGCCTTACGTAGTTCGGGGTTTAGGTACACTCGTGTATTAACCCTCACCTTTTACGCTCTAACTTTTGCCAAGGCCGCCCTTCTGGGTTTTCAACCTTGCGAGCTATGTTTTTTTTTTAATTTTTTTTTTATTTCTTTTTCTCTTCTTTTTTTTTTTTTGCATTTTTTCTTTCTTTTTTTCCTTTTCTTTTGCATTTTTTTTGCTTTTTTTTTTTTATATTTTTCTCTTGCTCTAACTTTTGCCTGGGTCGCCCTTCCGGGTTTTCGGCCCAGCGAGCCTCTCAAGGGTAAAAGTGTAGCTTTGTCCATGTCAAATGGTTTTGAGACCCTGAAGTCATCTAAATCCAGGAGAATGGTTGTTGTTCGCTGACGATGCAGGAGTTCATCCAATGGGGGGATAAATTTGCCCCTAGTGTTGTGGATAGGAACTCGGTTATCCTTCAACAATACTTTCTTCTTTCCTCCCTTCTGGGATTTGGCATTCTCGCCGATCTTCATTGGCTTGAGAAATGTCCTAATTTTTAGCTCTTCAAATACATTCGAAATTCTTTTGCCCCTAGTTCCAGGGTTGCTTCTGATCTAGCTTCGCAAGCTTCTTTTGACAACATCTGATCTTCTTTGATCTGACTTCCTTGCCTCTTGTTCGAGCGCTGCTTCAAATCTAGGCACACAGGCCTCACATCGCGATTGACCTTTGAACATTCTGAATCCAAGTTCAAGGTTTTGAAAGAAAATGGGTCGAGTCTCGGGGCTGAGAATGATCCTAAGCTGCACAATCACAAGAGCGATTCCACACAGGTCTTCGCAGGACGGCGCAAAACATTTTTTTGAAATCTTTTAAGAAAGCGACTAGTCGCTCGTGCGGAAGACAGTGTAGGACCAATCTAGATCAAGCCAGGATCCTTCTCAGTACTCACATTAACAAGCATGATCTCATTCATTAAGGGCATAGCATGCCTCTCTTTCTCTCAATTGATCAAGTTTTGCAAAACCCGAGGAATTCCTTCCTCTTCGTTTTCAATACGTTATTCAAAAAGTTTTAAAAAACTTAGGTCAAATGTAATGACTTTAAGGCACAAAAAAGCAAGTGAAAAGCATTGCCATTTCATTCAAATCCTCTGGCACAACTGGTGCAAGGCAGAAGCAAACACAAGGCTGTGAAAATCACTGTTGTTCATTCAAATCTGTTGGTATTACTGGCTCCAAGGTAGAAACAGACTCAAAAGAAAACGAAAAGACAAACGCAAAACAAAATGGTGATGCCCGAGGTAACACCCTCGGAATCACCCGACCTTTGTACAACAGGACTAACTCGATACAACCAGACAGACCCTACTGACTTAATATGAAAAAAATTGACTTACTACAAAACGACAAGACTGACCCAATACCCAAGTCAGAAAGCACAAAAACTAGCATTCGCAAAATACTCAAACCTGTGCGTGCCATACGCCACATCCGGAGTAAACTGAGCGCCGCCCGCAGGTGGTTCATCCCTTGATCACATCACATTATCCCCCACAAGTTCACTGATCAAGTGTCCATAGACTTTACAGGACCTGGTGCGGGGATGACCCTGTTGTCAATCAAATTTTGTATCTCATGTTGGAGACAGACGCAACTGTCGGTGTTATGACCGGTTTGTTGATGGAAAGCACAGTAATTAGTCGGGTCATGCTTTCGAGGGAGAGGATCTGGTAGAGGCTGTTGTTCTAATGGTTTCAGATGTCCGTTCCTGAGTAGGACCCCCAGAGCTTTAGACAAAGGCATATAAAGCGGGGTGAAAATCCTCTTGCCCCGGGGTAGATAGTTTGAGGTTCGGGGGTTTGGATTGGATGTACCAACAAAGGGGGTGGCTATTTTGGTGGTGACCATTCCAACTTCAGAAGATCTTGCAGCTGCATCACCACTGGTGGTCGCATTCGAACTGCGGGAAAACGCCCTCCTGGGCTGCTCTCTGTCATTGTCAATCAAGCCCTATTTCAAAGCATCCTCGATCTGTACTCCCATCTTATGCAAATCTGAAAAGGTAGGGAAGGGGAGAACGATCATCTTCTGCATGAGCTTGGGTTGGAGGTTGCGCACAACCATCTGAATCTGATCTTTGTCAGTTGGCCTAATGGTCATCATTGAGGCGTTGGCCCTCTACCGGGTCACAAAGTCAGAAAAGCTCTCCTTAGGCTCCTGCCTAGTCGTCTCAAGATCACGGGTTGTAATCTCGATCTGTGTATTATAGGAGTATTGAACGATGAAAGCCTCGGCCATCTCATCCCAATTCCTCTTGACATCGTCTTCTAATTTTGCATACCAGATGGCCGCTGCACCTGACAAGGTTCGGCCGAATAAAGAAAGCTTCTGTAGTATAGTGAAGCCCATCGGCCTTAATATGTCTGAAAACAGTCGCAAGTGCACCACGGGATCCCCGAATCAATCAAATCGGTCAATATGCGGCATCTTAAATCTGTCCGACAGCGTCATGGCTGCGTCAGTATACCCATCCTCGATGTCCGGGATGGACTTCACTCCTTGGGATTTCTTGAATAACTTTTCAAGCTTGTTCAGTTTTAATGCCGTGGGGTCCACCTTGAATTCGAAGGGAGAGTCCAGTAGATTGGTAGGTGTTTTGGATAGCTGGGGAAGGATTGGGAGCAGAGCCGGCCCTGTCAGAATGCCCGTACCTTCCTGGACATTTGGTGTTTCCCCAGGTGTCGGAACCCCTGGTGGTGGAGAAGCTTGATGTGAAGCAGATGCTTCATTTTGCTGTTGCAACCTGGTGATTAGCTCTGCCTGCTGGGCTATGATCGCAGCTTGCTGTTTGGCAAATTCTGCTAGGCGGACAGCGTCCTGCTGCATGAGTTTCATACTTTCTTGGAGTTGACGCATCATTTCCTGCATCCCTACCAAGTTCTGCTGTTCCGGCTGACTGACCGGTATTTCTATCTCTATGGTAAAAACTGAGACCTCAGCCTGACTGTTCTCTGGTGGGGTGGATAAGGACCACTGATCTGGTAACTGTTGAACTGGTGATCTGTGCCTGACTGGCCTTTTCTTGCCTTACCACTGACGAAGGAAACACTGGTTGTTCTCAAACTGAATCTCTGACTTGAGAAAGTATATCAGCACAAATCTGATGAACCTCGGGGGATATCGGAGCCTTCTGAAGCTACGGTTCCCAAGACTACCTAGAAAAAGAGAAAACAGGCAGCATCTCAGCCCAATTTCACTGGAACAGATGCGAGCATAGCTGAATAACTGCACTCTCTACTGAATTTTGCCCAAAATTCTGCCTGTAAACTGATTCCCCCAAAATACTGGTGCCTGCAGGCTTGATACCCAGACTTGCAAACTGATATGTGCATTCCTGTCGAGACACACTCTAAAAGCACATAGCAAGCAAATGAGAGCCAGAACACCCCTATCTTGGGATAGGGTTTCCCTGTCCTATTTTGTCAGGGGCTAGGGTTTCACTACGCACACAGTGGTTTCAAACAATCTATAATCGGGTAAGCAACCTGTCCTAGCTTGGAATGGTCACTATGGATTCCGAATATGCACTAGGTTGAATGGTCAAAAAGGGTGCCCCGGTGAAAACCGGGGTTTGTGCTCCCATCGTGGCAGAGCCCGTAACCAGTCGGCCTTATGACGCGCTTCTTGAAGCGAGCCTCCGGCAAACCGTTCAGGAATAGCAGATGGCAAACACGGTGTCCTAGGCACACCAATGCAACTGCAATGCAAAGAAACACATAAGTGTAGTCAAAACAAGATATCATGAGTTCGAGTCAAGTTCTCTAACTCCCCAGTAGAGTCGCCAGAAACCGTAGACGTCCCTAAACGTCCCGGGGGAAATCCCCCGTTTTCTTTATTTCGGCTCACTAAAGTTCGGACTCAAATGTCACGGTTCTTAATCTGATCTTGCAAAGTGCAATGCAAGACTAATAAATCACCAAAGAGTCCAAATTTGGCAAATTGTTTTGGAAAACTGATTTTTTAGAAAGAAGTGCCAAACATGGACTGCTTTGCCTGATACAGAGTCGCCACCTAAATATTTTATTTTGGGGGAATTTAGGAAACCCAGACTCGTGACTAAGACCACTTTTCCATCATCACCAAATTTGTCTCGGCTCGGGAACTGGGTAACGATTGGAGAAGGTCAGCTATGAGCACCCCCACTCGCTCGATCAAAGATCGGCCACTATTAAACTTGATATCTTGTTTTTGAAAACACATGCATTCTTATTCTGATTATTAGCTAGAATTTACTATGTGATGCACACACCACACAAGTATAGACTAGATCGCCAAATTTGGAACAAAGCATCGCATATCCGTTTGTTTGGAAAATGGTTTGAGGTTTGCTACTCACAAGTAGGCTAAAATACGGATTTCAATGAATTGTCCCAATTCAAGCCGAGTGTTCAAACGGTGACGTCCAAGTCTTGAGGACGGTCAAAAATGGGGTGTCTACAGGTATGCATGCTATCATGGCCGTCACTCACACACATGCAAGAATGCTAAAGCATAAAAGCTTACCTAGTACTCCGAGCAAAAACATAAACTAGTTAGTAATCAATGCATGATCCTAGTTCATGTTAGCAATGGCCAATGCATCACATGCTAAATGCAGCTAGAATAGGCTCGGCTAATCTAAAATGGCATATGAGATGCGACAATTTGATACACGTATTCAACATGAAATTGAAATACTATGCAGTTAGTATGATGCGCCGAGCCCGGTGCATGCAAGACAGATGAATGGATGCAAACATGCGAGCATAAGTATGCTAATTGAAAACGTTCCCTAATCTAACCATCATAAGCTGGTAAATAAAAGGGAGAAAGACGTAGGGTTGGAAGACATACATCACACACACGCACACTTATTACAATTGTGCCCTCACTCGGAGCGTCTGAAAGAATAATACAAATTAACTAACTAACTAACAAGCTAATTAATTATTACACAATCCTTAACTAATTAAATGAAGTAATTAAGCTAAGAAAGCAGTAAACAGGCCTTAGGAAGAGGGATGAATGCATGCATGTTCAGTTTCACTCAGAAATTCATCGCCATACTCATGCTGCTTCTGTTTACACTGCTCTGCACTTTTGAAAACTTCACAAGTCTCCAGGATGTTTCTGAACCACCTTCTGAGCACTATGGAAGGTCACCGGCCAAAAGGCAAGGCCACCGGCCATTGAAAACTGGTCATCGATCATCTGTGAGTCTCTCGGCCAACAATGCATAGCCGGCCGGCACAGAAGATGGCCGACCGGCCATCTCTTTCTGCAGAATCCTGTTTAACAGCAGCAGAGGACAAACAGAGCATTGCAAAGCATTTTCAAAGCAATGTTTGGACAACCACCCTCCTTATCATGTTATGGACTCAAAGGAGTATGGTCCTCGACCCTCGGACCATCGATTATGCATTTCGATGCATGATGGCCAAAGAAGTCAAGTGTGCAACTCAATATGGAATGAAATGTACAAAACACATAAAGGGCCCCAACCTCTATCATGATTGATCAAGAGGCAAGGGATGCACACACAATGCAATGCAACCTAGGCAAGCAAGCAAGCATGCAAATAACTCATGTGTGCAACAAATCTAATGCAACATGAGCATGTTAACATGCAATATGCAATAGGCATACAACCTAAACATGTGGACATGTACAGAATGCAACAACATGCAAAATGAAACACGCATGCAACAACATGGTGAGATGGACTTACACTAACATGGGTAGCTCTCAAGCATGCCAAAATCAGTGGTCGTACACAATTGAAATTAGGCAAGAACATTCATGCAAACATGCCCAATGCAATCAAATGGCACTCTAACAAAGCATGGCAAGGGATGACATATGGCATACAATGACACAAATTCCAGCTCTGAAATGGCATACTAAATGACTCCAAAATGACTCCAAAGCATGCAAACACTCACACAACGCAGGGTAGGAGCCTCAAAACCCAAGACTAGCCTAAGCATTTACACTATAGATATACAAAGCAAGAGTGATACGGCCATGGCAGCCCAAAACAGTCCTAGGACAGCCCAAAATAAGCATAAAATCGTGTTAGAGTAAAGCCAAAATATGCGAGGATGATGAGTCAAAACATCATGCACAAGAGGCTAGTAAACAAGATTTGTTCTACACCTATATGGAGCATGCAAAGGATGACCAAACCAACTATGGATAGGGTCATGATATGGCAAAAGATTACCAAAAACATGCTGAAATGTAAACCAAACAAGCTAACAAGACATGACAAAGCATGAAGCATGTGAAGCTAGTTTAGGGGATTTACACTACAAGTGTATCATGCAAGCATGGAGTGAAAAAACCAACCCAAAACAAATCCATGGCATGGTAAAACATCACCAAAAACCTACTGAAATGGACTCAACACAAGCGAAGCAAACATGCTACTTTGATAAGCTATGAATGGGGTTACACTACACATACAAGATGCATGCAAAATATGACCAAAGCAGACATGGATAGGGCCAAGGCAGGTCCTAGAAGTCACAAAAAATGGCCTGAACTAAGCCTAAAAAATGTAGAGAGGCATGCTCTGTTAGAAGGCCAAAAAAAGGCAACAAACAAGACAACAAGGAGAGGGGATGGCCCTCTCCTTCTTAGGACCTCAAAACACCATCATTTCAGTGGTGAGAGGGCCAATACAAGGTGGTCCCGAAGCTCACAAAAAATGCACAAAAATGAGGCGAAACAAGGCCTAAGAGGGGGTAAAAAACCCCAACACAAAAGTGATCTTAAACAAACTTCAAAAAGAGCTCAAAATAAGACTTTCTTCAGTTTATGCCAAAGCCCAAATATGCTTGTAAGTATAGATGAAGGATGGAGCAAAATAAAGCTTAAAAGAGGGAATAATGTGTTACCCTTGTAGCTTCAGCAAAACCAGCAGCTTTGAGACCAAAAAACCAGACCTTCAACCTCTGAAAATGGCCTCCAACATCCTTAGGTTGATGACGGAGGTGTTAGGCTAAGAGTTGGTGTGCAAAGGGGCCAAGAACTTCACTCTTTCTAAGCCTAAGTGTAGAGACAAAGAGAGATATATGTGTATGCCTTAGCAAAATTTTGGAACCTCTCTAAAGGAGAGGGAGGCCCTCTCTTATAGAGGAACAGAGGTCCAAGCTTCTTCAAGAAGCTTGTGCAAGGGTCCAAGCTTCTTGAGGAAGCTAGAGCAAAAAGGGTCAAGCTTCTCCTAGAAGCTTAGAGCAAAAGGGTCAAGCTTCTCTTGGAAGTTTGGAAGGGTTCAAGCTTCTTGGAGAAGCTAAAAAAAAGGGTTCAAAAGGTTCAAGCTTCCTCAAGAAGCTAAAACAAGGATTCAAAAGGATCAAACTTCCTCAAGAAGCTAAAATAAGGGTTCAAAAGGCTCAAGCTTCCTCAAGAAGCTAAAACAAGGATTCAAAAGGTTCAAACCCTCTCAAGAAAAGGTCTCGACCAGAAAAAGGGGCCGATTAATCAAAACAGTGGTCGGCTTACCAAAAATGTTGCCGACCGGCCAACACTTTTGGCTGGTAGCAATAAAACAGGGCCGGTGGCAACATGCCAAGGCCGGTGGGGTATCGGGATAGCCAACAAGCCATTTCCCGCCCTCAGCAGCAAAGACACAAGTCCTTGGTCCAACCAAGCACAAAAAAAATAAGTCGAGAGATCTTGAGGCAAGGCGCGCGACCGAGACCTCCGAGAACTCAAGACGAACACGAATATGGATAATCATCGAGTGTTCAAATGATGACGTCCAAGTCTTAAGGACGGTCAAAAATGGGGTGTCTACAATGAGAAATGGCCAGTAAACACCATAATTACATAACTGCCATCATGCAAGAGGGTCCGAATAAGTGTCCTAGTGTTTAAACCCAAATGCATTAGAAGTGGCAAGTAAACACCATAGTTATATATCTGCCATCATGCAAGAGGGTACGAATAAGTATCTGAGTGTTCAAATCCTATTGCACGAGAAATGGCAAACAAACACCATAATTACATATCTGGCATCACGCAGGTGGGTCCGAATAAGTGTCCGAGTGTTTAAATCCTAATGCACGAGAAATGGCAAGTAAACACCATAATTACATATTTGTCATCATGCAAGAGGGTCTAAATAAGTGTTCGAGTGTTCGAATCCCATTGCACGAGAAATGGCAAACAAACACCATAATTACATATCTTCCATCATGCAAGAGGATCCGAATAAGTGTCCAAGTGTTTAAACCCTAATGCGTGAGATGTGGTAAGTAAACACCATAATTACATATCTGACATCATGGAAGAGGGTCCGAACAATTGTCCGAGTGTTTAAACCCTATTGAATAGAAATGGCAAATAAACACCATAATTACATATCTACCATAATGAAAGAGGGTCCGAATAAGTGTCCGAGTGTTTAAACCATAATCCATGAGAAATGGCAAGTAAATACCGTAATTAAATATCTGCCATCATGCAAAACTGTCCGAATAAGTGCCCGAGTGTTCGATTCCTATTGTACGAGAAATGGCAAACAAACACCATAATTACATATCTGCCATCATGTAAGAGGGTCCGAATAAGTGTCCGAGTGTTTAAACCGTAATGCATGAGAAATGGCGAACAAACACCATAGTTACGTATCTGCCATCATGCAAGAGGGTCCGAATAAGTGTCCGAGTGTTTAAACCCTAATGCATGAGAAATAGAAAGCAAACACCATAATTACATCTCTGCAATCATGCAAGAAGGCCCGAACAAGTGTCCGAGTGTTCGAATCCTAATGCACAAGAAATGGCAAACAAAAATCATAATTACATATCTGCCATCATGTAAGAGGGTCCGAATAAGTGTCCGAGTTTTAAACCCTAATGCATGAGAAATGGCCAGTAAACACCATAATTACATATCTGCCATCATCCAAGAGGGTCCGAACAAGTGTCCGAGTGTTTAAACCAAAATGCATGGAAGTGGCAAGTAAACACCATAGTTACATATCTGTCATAATGCAAGAGGGTCCGAATAAGTATCCGAGTGTTCAAATCCTATTGCACGAGAAATGGAAAACAAGAACCACAATTACATATCTGCCGTCATGCCGGTGGGTCCGAATATGTGTCCGACATTCAAAACCCTAATGCATGAGAAATGGCAAGTAAACACCATAATTACATATCTGTCATCATGCAAGAGGGTCCGAATAAGTTTCCGAGTGTTCGAATCCTATTGCACGAGAAATGGCAACCAAACACCATAATTACATATCTTCCATCACGCAGGAGGATCCGAATAAGTGCACGAGTGTTTAAACCTTAATGCGTGTAAACCCTACATATCTTACATATCTGCCTTAATGTAAGAGGGTCCGAATAATTGTCCGAGTGTTTAAACCCTAATGTATGAGAAATGGCAAGTAAACATCATAATTACATATTTGCCATCATGCAAGAGGGTCCGAATAAGTGTCCGAGTGTTTAAGCACTAATGCATTAGAAATGGCAAGTAAACACCATAATTACATATCTGCCATTATGCAAGAGGGTCCGAATAAGTGTCTGAGTGTTCGAATCCTATTGCACGAGAAATGGTAAAGAAACAGCCTAATTACATATCTTCCATCACGCAAGAGGATCTGAATAAGTGTCCGAGTGTTTAAACCCTAATGCGTGAGATATGGTAAGTAAGCACCATAATTACATATCTACCATCATGTAAGAGGGTCCAAATAATTGTCCGAGTGTTTCAACCCTAATGCATGAGAAATGGCAAGTAAACACCATAATTACATATCTGCCATCATGCATGAGGGTCCGAATAAGTGTCCCAGTGTTTAAACCCCAAGGCATGAGAAATGGCAAGTAAACACCAAAATTACATATATGCCATCAAGCAATAGGGTCGGAATAAGTTTCAGAGTAAAGAATCCTATTGCACGAGCAATGGCAAACAAACAACATAATTACATAACTGCCATTATGCAAGAGGGTCCGAATAAGTGTCCGAGTCTTTAAACCCTAACGCATGAGAACTGACAAGCAAAGACCATAATTACATAGCTGCCAATGTGCAAGAGGGTTCAAATAAGTGTCCGAGTGTTTAAACCCTAATGCATGAGAAATGGCAAGCAAACACCATAATTACATATATGCTATCATGCAAGAGGGTCCGAATAAGTGTCCGAGTGTTCAAATGCTAATGCACAAAAATGGCAAACAAACACCATAATTACATATCTGCCAGAATACAAGAGGGTCCGAATAAGTGTCCGAGTGCTTAAACCCTAATGCATGAGAAATGGCAAATAAACACCAAAGTTACATATCTGCCATCATGCAAGAGGGTTCGAACAAGTGTCTGAGTGTTTAAACTCAAATGCTTGAGAAATAGCAAGTAAACACCATAATTACATATCTGCCATTATGCAAGAGGGTTCGAACAAGTGTCCGAGTGTTTAAACACTAATGCATGAGAAATGGCAAGTAAACACCATAATTACATATCTGACATCATGCAAGAGGGTTATACAAGCCACGTCTAACACAGAACGGTCTACTGAACTATGCTTCGATACGAGAAGTATGGGCACATACCAGACTAAGCTCAACCATGGAAAGGCGCAAGCCATAGATGGAAGGTGATGCAATGAATGCATGCGATCTACAATGCAATGGATATGGCACGCGGGCCAAACCAAATCTTGCCTATGAAGGGCATGTACGCATACGAGCCATGTCTAACATAGAAATGGTGCCGTAACCCTCAAACCAACATACCAGCGTGGAATAGGCGCGTACACATGCAGAACTGTGCTCTAACGTTAAAAGTAAGGGCACATACCAGACCAAGCTCAACATGGAAAGGCACAAGCCATAAACGGAAGGTGATGCAATGAATGCATGTAAACTACAATGCAATATCTACAAATATGCGATGGAATGAATATTTACAAAATGCATGACAATGCAGTATGATGCGATCTACTGGGGAAAATGCAATGGATGCATGCAAGCTACAATGGAAATGCATGACAATGCACTACGATGCAACGACTATGATTGCAACTTTCCCTATCTTACCAAGAGGGCGATATACTAGGTTGGTTCAGTATCCAGAACTGAGGCGTAAACATGCCGCCTCAATCTATGGGGCTTCCATACAGATTTCAAGCCGAGGATACACCCCTGGGTATTTAAACCAAACTTTAGTCTCGGAACTCCCGAACCTTTGCGTTCTAGGCATAAGCCGTTCGAACTCTAGTTTCTACCGTCCCAGTTGGTCTCCTAGGAACTCATCGCAAACATAGGCAGGTGGCTTTACCAGACCACCAAAAGTCCTTCGGGCACGACAAACACCAAAGGAATTGCACCTTCAGAGGATTTAAGGTCTCCTAGACCGAGATGCAAAATGCATGCAAACTGCACACGTCAATGTGCTGAAGGTTTCGCGCCTTCCAAGAATTTAAGGTCTCCTAGACCGTGCGTGTTTAAGGTCTCGCCAGACCGCACGTGTTTAAGGTCTCGCCAGACCGGGGCAATGTGCGGAACAATGCAAGAATCAGGCACGCATGCCTATGCTAATGACGACACACATACCAGCGGAAATGTGACACGCATGCCGATGCAAATGAAGCATGATGCAAGATGATACAAATGAGACACGCGTGCCTCATAAGATGCAAAAATGATACAAGTGTGACACGCATGCCACACAGAATGCAAAATGAAACAAATGAGACACGCGTGCCTCATAAGATGCGAAATGATACAAGTGTGACACGTATGCCACACAGAATGTAAAAAGAAACAAATGAGACACGCATGCCTCATAAGATGCAAAAATGATGCAAGTGTGACACGTATGCCACACGGAATGCAAAATGAAAGAAATGAGACACGCGTGCCTCATAAGATGCAAAAATGGTACAAGTGTGACACGTATGCCACACGAAATGCAAAATTTTGAAAATTGGACTTATACGCTACGCGAAGCCGGTTTATATTCAAAACAATGCAATGTACTAACAAGTACAAGTAAGGTGCGCAAGATAGCGCGATAGGACACATGCAAGATGCAAGTACGGTGCACAAAACAGTGCGATGCGGTGCGCAAAATAGCGCGAGTGATTTTGAAATGCACAAAACAGTGCGATCGATTTGAAATACACAAAACAGTGCAATGCGCTAAACAGCGCGATTGAAATGCAATGCACAAAATAGTGCGATGCGCAAAACAGCGCGATTGAAATGCAATGCACAAAACAGTGCGATGCGCAAGAAAGCGCGATTGATTTTGAAATGCACAAAACAGTGCGATGCGCAAAACAGCGCGAGTGATATGCGATGCACAAAACAGTGCAATGCGCAAAACAGCGTGAGTGATTTTGAAATGCACAAGACAGTGCGAGTGAATGCATGTTCTATGCAAACGAGGCGCACGGGCCGATGAAAATGACACAAAATGAAACACGCATGCCCCATAGGATGCCAAATGATAGAAATGAGACACGCATGCCTCACAAGATGCAAAATGATGCTCAGTGCGACACGCATGCCACACAGAACGTAAAACGACGCTAAGTGTGACACGCATGCCACACGGAATGTAAATGGACTTAAATGTGCAACAACGCACGTGTTTCGGAATGCATGACAATGCATGGAATAAAAATGCAATGACAATGCATGAGAGATGTGCATGACAATGCAAGGGGTGCGTGTTACAACGCATGTAGTATGCAAAACCATGCAACTGTGAGGCGCGTAATAGCGCGATGTAATGCACCGAGATAGTGCGACGAACGGGTGCAACGCACATGGGGCAACTTTTGAAATTAAAAGGATACAAAAAGGATACACCTTGCAAAAATTCGAGTGCCACGCACAGAAGACACGACCCGAGGTCACAACAGAGGCCGGTTGAGCATCGGAGATGCACTTTCTTGCACTTTCTTGAGCTATGAAGACCAAAAACTTCTCATATGGCCTAAACAAGGCTGTGGGAACACCACCGGCTGGGAGGGGAGGCCACCGGCTGAAAAATAACTCCATCGGCACAAAATAATGCCGGCCGGCACAAAATATTGCCGACCGGCAGAAAGTTGCTGAGTCGGGACAGATTCGATTTTTCACCATGGGTGTTTTAAAATAGGGTTTCAAACCCTAATTCCTCACTTCCCCACCGCCGAAATCCCACACTCTCTCTCTCTAGAGCGTTTTTCTCTCCCCGTTTCTCCGTTTCTTCGCGTTCTACGCCCGTTTCGTCGTCGGATTCGCGATTCCCTTCGCGTTTCGGACATTTTCAACCGAACACATCTTCGTTTCGGTGCCTCGTTTGGCGTTCCCGCCTTTTTGGAGTTTGTTCCCCTCACTTTCCTCTTGATTTCCGTGCCCTTCCACATCCCGGCCTTTTCGGTCATTTTCAGCCTTTCCGGGAGTTGACTTTTTGGTTGACTCTTCGCATTCAAGCCCGGTTTCCCTTCCTCCGGCCATTTTCACATCATTCCTGACATGGTGGACGACATTCCACGTGGCAGGACTCCCCCGGACCACGAGATGGATCCCGGGGTCGAGCTCCTACCGTTGAACGAGCGCCCGTTCGACCCGGCGACCTACCGACCGGCGATCCATGTTCTCCCCCCCGACGGCCTGCGTCAGTTCCGGAGCTTCGAGAGGCACGTGGCACCTGAGCTACTACTGCGCGAGCCTACCTCCCACATTTCCTTCAGTGTTTCCGAGGTAACTTTCTTTCTTCTGCTTTACTTTCCGCAATGTAG
>NW_021024595.1:102386-151979 GCF_004153795.1 Camellia sinensis | reverse complement strand
AGAATATTGATGCATCTGGTACTTTTGCAGGCTTCTTCTGCGTACACCCGGCAGTCATTGGAGATGAATGCCTCCATAATGGGTATGCTCCAGCGGAGTTTTGATCTCCTGGCCCTCTACTGCGATATTTACAAATATGCAATGGAATGGATATTTACAAAATGCATGACAATGCAGTATGATGCGATCTACTGGGGAAAATGCAATGGATGCATGCAAGCTACAATGGAAATGCATGACAATGCACTACGATGCAACGACTATGATTGCAACTTTCCCTATCTTACCAAGAGGGCGATATACTAGGTTGGTTCAGTATCCAGAACTGAGGCGTAAACATGCCGCCTCAATCTATGGGGCTTCCATATTGATTTCAAGCCGAGGATACACCCCTGGGTTTTTAAACCAGACTTTAGTCTCGGAACTCCCAAACCTTTGCGTTCCAGGCATAAGCCGTTCGAACTCTAGTTTCCACTGTCCCAGTTGGTCTCCTAGGAACTCATCGCAAACATAGGCAGGTGGCTTTACCAGACCACCAAAAGTCGTTCGGGCACGACAAACACCAAAGGAATTGCACCTTCAGAGGATTTAAGGTCTCCTAGACCGGGATGCAAAATGCATGCAAACTGCACACGTCAATGTGCTGAAGGTTTCGCACCTTCCAAGAATTTAAGGTCTCCTAGACCGTGCGTGTTTAAGGTCTCGCCAGACCGTCGCGCGTGTTTAAGGTCTCACCAGACCGCGCGTGTTTAAGGTCTCGCCAGACCGGGGCAATGTGCGGAACAATGCAAGAGTGAGGCACACATGCCTATGCTAATGACGACACACATACCAGCGGAAATGCGACACGCATGCCGATGCAAATGAAGCATGATGCAAGATGATACAAATGAGACACGCGTGCCTCATAAGATGCAAAAATGATACAAGTGTGACACGCATGCCACACGGAATTCAAAATGAAACAAATGAGACACGCGTGCCTCATAAGATGCGAAATGATACAAGTGTGACACGTATGCCACACAGAATGTAAAAAGAAACAAATGAGACACGCATGCCTCATAAGATGCAAAAATGATGCAAGTGTGACACGTATGCCACACGGAACGCAAAATGAAACAAATGAGACACGCGTGCCTCATAAGATGCAAAAATGATACAAGTGTGACACGTATGCCACACGAAATGCAAAATTTTGAAAATTGGACTTATACGCTACGCGAAGCCGGTTTATATTCAAAACAATGCAATGTACTAACAAGTACAAGTAAGGTGCGCAAGATAGCGTGATAGGATACATGCAAGATGCAAGTACGGTGCACAAAACAGTGCGATGCGGTGCGCAAAATAGCGCGAGTGATTTTGAAATGCACAAAACAGTGCGATCGATTTGAAATACACAAAATAGTGCAATGCGCTAAACAGCGCGATTGAAATGCAATGCACAAAACAGTGCGATGCGCAAAACAGCGCGATTGAAATGCAATGCACAAAATAGTGCGATGCGCAAGAAAGCGCGAGGGATTTTGAAATGCAGAAGACAGTACGATGCGCGAAATAGCGCGATTGATTTTGAAATGCACAAAACAGTGCGATGCGCAAAACAGCGCGAGGCATTTTGAAATGCACAAGACAGTGCGATGCGCAAAACAGCGCAATTGAAAAGCAATGCACAAAACAGTGCGATGCGCAAAACAGCGCGAGTGATATGCAATGCACAAAACAGTGCGATGCGCAAAACAGCGCGATTGATTTTGAAATGCGCAAAACAGTGCGATGCGCAAAACAGCGCGAGGGATTTTGAAATGCAGAAGACAGTGCGATGCGCAAAACAGCGCGAGTGATTTGAAATGCACAAATCAGTGCGATGCGCAAAACAGCGCGATGGATTTTGAAATGCACAAAACAGTGCGATGCGCAAAACAGCGCGATGGATTATGAAATGCACAAGACAGTGTGATGCGCAAAACAGCGCGATTGAAATGCAATTCACAAAACAGTGCGATGCGCAAGAAAGCGCGATTGATTTTGAAATGCACAAAACAGTGCGATGCGCAAAACAGCGCGAGTGATTTTGAAATGCACAAGACAGTGCGAGTGAATGCATGTTCTATGCAAACGAGGCGCACAGGCCGATGAAAATGACACAAAATGAAACACGCATGCCCCATAGGATGCCCAATGATATAAATGAGCCACGCATGCCTCACAAGATGCAAAATGATGCTCAGTGCGACACGTATGCCACACGGAACGTAAAACGACGCTATGTGTGACACGCATGCCACACGGAATGTAAATGGACTTAAATGCGCAACAACGCACGTGTTTCGGAACGCATGACAATGCATGGAATAAAAATGCAATGACAATGCATGAGAGATGTGCATGACAATGCAAGGGGTGCGTGTTACAACGCATGTAGTATGCATAACCATGCAACAATGAGGCGCGTAATAGCGCGATGTAATGCACCGAGATAGTGTGACGAACGCGTGCAACGCACATGGGGCAACTTTTGAAATTAAAAGGATACAAAAAGGATACACCTTGCAAAAATTCGAGTGCCACGCACAGAAGACACGACCCGAGGTCACAACAGAGGCCGGTTGAGCGTCGGAGATGCACTTTCTTGCACTTTCTTGAGCAATGAAGACCAAAAATTCTCATATGGCCTAAACAAGGCTGTGGGAACACCACCGGCCGGGAGGGGAGGTCACCGGCTGAAAAATAACTCCATTGGCACAAAATAATGCCAGCCGGCACAAAATATTGCCGATCGGCAGAAAGTTGCTGAGTCAGGGCAGATTCGAATTTTCACCTTGGGTGTTTTAAAATAGGGTTTCAAACCCTAATTCCTCACTTCCCCACATTCGAAATCCCACACACTCTCTCTCTAGAGCGTTTTTCTCTCCCCGTTTCTCCGTTTCTTTGCGTTCTATGCCCGTTTTGTCGTCGGATTCGCGATTCCCTACGCGTTTCGGACATTTTCAACCGAACACATCTTCGTTTCGGTGCCTCGTTTGGCGTTCCCACCTTTTTGGAGTTTGTTCCCCTCAGTTTCCTCTTGATTTCCGTGCGCTTCCACATCCCGGCCTTTTCGGTGATTTTCAGCCTTTCTGGGAGTTGACTTTTTGGTTGACTCTTTGCATGCCAGCCCGGTTTCCCTTCCTCCGGCCATTTTCACATCATTCCTGACATGGCGGACGACATTCAACGTGGCGGGGCTCCCCCGGACCACGAGATGGATCTCGGGGTCGAGCTCGTACCGTTGAGCGAGCGCCCGTTCGACCCGGCGACCTACCGACCGGCGATCCATGTTCTGCCCCCCGACGGCCTGCGTCAGTTCCGGAGCTTCGAGAGGCACATGGCGCTTGAGCTACTACTGCGCGAGCCTACCTCCCACCTTTCCTTCAGCATTTCCGAGGTAACTCTCTTTCTTCTGCTTTACTTTCCGCAATGTAGGATACAAAACTGTCATAGTTAGTTGTACTCTTTAACTGCTTGAATCTGACATGCTATACACCGTAGTTGACTGTACACATACATACAAATGATATCTGCTTGAGACTGACACATGCACACACAGTGCACTAGCCCCGAATCACTCAAACACACTGCACTCACTGTATTTCACTGCATACACACTGGTACCCAGCATTTGCTTGAATCTGTCAAACTTGCACTCATGCTATATCTGTGCTACATCTGTTCTGAACTACCCAAACACGCTGACGCATCACACGTTGTAGTTCACTGTAAGCACACAGACACCCGGTATTTGTTTAAACCTGTCAAACTTGCACACATGCTACATCTGTATACTGCTTAGAACTGCATTTTGAATATTGCCTTGCAATTGTTGTTTTCGGTTTACAAGGGGATTCCCATACCATCCGTGGGTATGGGAACACCGGCGCCCGGGACTAGTACACCGAGCTTCCCGATGCGGTCCGTCGCATCGTGGACTAGGCGGGTTTCGGCGCCTTCTGCAGAGGACTCTCCAGGCTCACTACATGCAGACCTTTGCTCGCCGCTCTGGTGGAAAGGTGGTGGGACACCACCGATTCGTTTCACTTTTCCGCTGCAGGGGACATGACGATGACCCCTTACGATTTCTCGATGCTCACTGGCATCGGGGTAGGGGGTGATCCGATCCCCTTTGATATTGACATGGATGAGTGGACCGCCGCTCAGGTCCATCTAATGGGGGAGGCCCCACCTCTTGCTCGTCCAGGCTTCATGCGGTACTCCTGGTTCGAGGTACAGTTTAGGGTCCAGCCCGCGTTGGAGGAGGAGGCGCAGATGACTCAGGAGGACGTGGAGAGGTATGCGCGCGGCTTCCTCATGTTCCTGTTTGGGACTACTATCTTCGCCGACCGGGCGAACACCGTGCCTCTTTGCCTTCTCAGCGCACTGGTGGACGTCTGGGACATCCTGCACTATGACTGGGGTGGCGCCGCTCTGGCCACTCTCTACGGGTACATGAGCTCGGCTTCGCGCGGCAGCGGCCAGTTGCTCGGAGGCTACTGGCGGGCTTGGGAGGTACACTTCTTCTTCGCTTTTCATTTCTGCCCTATATTTTCTGTACTCTGTACACTGCACACACTGTAGTCTGCTCTATACTTGCTGTATACTGCACACACGGCACACGCATACATTTTGCTTCACACTGACTGTACACTGCTCACACTGTACACTGCACACAATACACTGCACAACACACGGCTCTGCCATTTCTGCTTTATTCTGTATATTCTGCTTTTTCTGATAAATGCACTGGTATTTACCTTGCAACTGTGGGTTTACGCCTACTTTCCTAGGCTTGCCCCCGTACCAGTCACAGAGACTCCTCTGGTCGTCCCCTTCTCACGCCGTTTTGACGGGAGGTGCACCCGGCGACCACGAGAGACATTCGGCTTTTTCTGTCGATACTTCGACACCATTACCCCTGCTGAGGTATGTTTTACTTGCAGTTCATTTGAGCTTTGCCTTTCCACTGTATATTTTAAAAACAGTAGATAACAAACTGTCTGTCACTTTCAAATCACATGGCGGCCGTGGGCTCCGTTGCCGGCGGTGACGCGGGATCAGTTTGCCGGTGCGGAGGAGACCTCGCGTTTCCGGATCTTACTCGAGGGCCCGGTCTGTCGGGCTTGGTACCTGGGTGAGCGTTTCCTACGCCAGACCCTGGGGTTACCTGAGCAGATAGTCCCGGTTCACCCTCCTGCAGACATGAGGGAGACCGAGAGGCTCACGACCGAGCAGATGGACGATTACACCATTGGCTGGGAGGAGGCCGACTTCAGAGGCATCGGCGACTACCGGGAGTATGTGCAGACATACCTGATGCGACCTCTGAGCGGCGGCCGTCGAGCAGAGGGGGCCAGGCCTGTGGCATCGGCGGCTGGGGCCGAAGCGGGAGTTGGAGTAGGGGCTGCGAGGAGGGCCCGAGTCCGTGGCAGGGGCGGAGTTCAGGGAGGACGGGGAGCTGGCTGGCCCGCCCTGCCTGCTGCACTGACTTTCCGAGGGTAGGGTGGGTCGACCTATCAGATCCTCTTCGCCCCTCCACCAGCTGGTCATGAGTTCATCAACGTCCCTGACTTACCTCCGGTATGTATTACTGTATTTTGTACAGTCATTTCATTTAACTTTATTTGATATTCCACAGAATATTAATGCATCTGATACTTTTGCAGGCTTCTTCTGAGTACACCCGTCAGTCGTTGGCGATGAATGCCTCGATGATGGGGATGCTTCAGCGGACTTTTGATGTCCTAGCCCTCTACAGCATTCCGGTATGTTCTTCTGTCACTGGCCTCAAAACATTGATACACTGCTTCACATATTCTGATGCACGAGACGACACCTGATCCACTGATCTCACAGTATCTGATACACTGCATACACTGCATTCTGCACTGTACTCTGCATTGATAAACTGCTCACGGCATTCACACACTGTGTACTGCATTCTGCACTGATAAACTGCTCACGGCATTCTCACACTGTACTCATACACTGCATTCTGCACTGATACGCTACTCACGGTATACTGATGCATTTGCCTTTTGTGTACTTTTTCAGCCTCCTTTTCAGATTCCTATGGCAGGAGGTGCTCCAGCTGGACCTTCCGTCCCTGCCCGAGGGAGAGATGAGGAGGGCCGAGTATTCCCCCGCTCCAAAGCGGGGCGCGCTCATGTCGGGAGCAGCTCGCGAGCTCCAGTCCCGGATGATGATGATGACGAGGAGTCAGAGGCGGAGGCAGAGGCGGAGTCCGAGTCATCGGAGGAGGAGACCGGAGGCGGTTCTAGCTCGGGCTCTGACGACGATGCTGATGATGCTCCTGGACCCTCGTCCAGGAAGAGGACCAGGACAGACTGACGGCCCCTGGAGTCGCTGGACATAGATTTTCGTTGTGTTTTTTTTCTTTCTTGTACTTTTCCTCTTTTCTTTGGTAGTTAGATTACCTTGTACTGCCGCAGGCAGATTTTGTTTTCCTCAAAACTTTGTAGTCGAGAAAAATTATGAAATGAACAGATTTTTGCTTAAAAAGTGTTACATTTACATATCTCATGTATTGCATCACATTCCATCATGCTACACCTCAATGTAAATAGAATTGATTGGTTGCCTGAAAATTGAACACTTGCACTGTAATAATCAGATAACTAAATAGCCAACAGTAAAATAAACCCAAGCAACCCACTACCTGATTCTGGACAACTGGGGATCATTCTGCATACAGCCCATAACACAGTATTGGGTTCATTCTGCACACAGCAAACTTGAGTGAACGGCCCAATCTTGACAAGACGGAGCTCAAAGATGGAACCGGTTGGAGTTGAAGCATGCTCCAATGTAGAGAATGGCACCGCATTCTGGGTATAAACAATTCTGAAATTGAATGAGGGTTTTTCAAACCGGGGTATCGAGTCTACAACTGAACGCAGCGGGGAGGACTCAAACAAAAAGGGTACACGTTCCAAACACAACGAGACACGCTCGAAAAAGACCTAAAACAAAGGTTGAGGTAAACAAAATAAAAGACACGACACGCAGACGCGTCAACAAAAATGGGGGACCTCAGGTCACGAGGAGCCAGTTTCTCTGGGTACTGTTTCCCATCCTTTTTGATTTGTGATTCTCACATCACTCTGGCACTCAAGCTCGGTTTTTTTCTCTCAAAACCCTTTTCCTCACTTTTCTCTCAACTTACACCTCTCTATTCTTCATTCTCTCATTTGTCATCCCTCCCCGGGGTGTTTAATGAATGAATAGGAAGTTACGGGTTTATGCCCAACACCATTAGCTCACAGCTATTTCTTCTGGCGGGTATAGTGCCCTTCTGGCAAGTACGTCGATGACGGGGGAAAGACAGAACGCCTAACTCAACTGTGCCCCCAGTTCATCATTTTAACCATTCTTTTCGTTTTGGTTTTCTACTAAAACAATTTTGATCAAAATGAGAGTCGGATTAACGTACTTGTTCAATTTTTTATTTGAAAATCATGCAAGTCAGGCTGTAAGTACTGAAAATTTTCCCTTTTGGGTCCAAGACAATGGTCCAGTTTTGGAAAATGGGATAGTTTTCGAGAAAATAGTCAACCTTAGTAAAAATTTTCAAAAACTATTTTTCAAACAGTCAATGCTCAACGAGCATGGAACTTACTCTTTGAGATGCGCAACCTCAGATCGGAGGCAATGGAAAATTGTCCCTGGCTTGAAGGGGGTGGGAGGCAACGGAAAGTTGCCCCTGGTTTGAACGGCGTCTCGTGGCAACGGAAAGTTGCCCCTTGTTTGGATGGTGTCGCAGCAGTCTGCAAACAGTCTTTATCGGCGGTGGTCGAGCTCTTGGACACAGCGATGACGAAGATGGTCACAACAAATATATGGACACAGTCGCCTTGGAAGGTGTTGGCGACTGGACTTTGGGATGAAATCGAAACCATTGCATGGACTGAGACGCTATGAAAGCGTTGGGGGTTGGACTTCATGATGAAGTTGCCTACGTATCCCAAACATGGGAATCAAGCCTTACGTAGTTCCGGTTAAGGTACACTCGGGTATTAACCTTCACTTTTCAGGCTCTAACTTTTGCCAAGGCGCCCGATGCGGGTTTTCGACCTTGCGAGCTTCTTTTTATTCATTTTCTTTTGTTCTTTTCTTTTTCTTTTCTTTTCCGCATTTTTCTTTTCTTTTCTTTTCTTTTTTGTTTTGTTGTTTTTTTTTGCTTGAACTTTTGCCTGGGCCGCCCTTCCGGGTTTTCGGCCCAGCGTGCCTCTCAAGGGTAAAAGTGTAACAAGTCCATGCCACATGGTTTTTGAAGTTGAAGTTTCCCTGTGTCTAGGAGAACGGCTGTTGCAATGATTTGTAGGAGACTCCGTCATGGCTGCTCCACGAGCTCTTTCATCTTCCTGATTCAATTTCGGCGCCCCTTGGTCGAGGGCTGCTTCAAGACTGGCCACACGGGCCTCCTCTGACAGTTGACTGCTGGATGTTCTGAACGGGTTTAAGGTTTGAAGGCGAACGGGTTGAATCTTTGGGCTGAGAGCGATCCTAGGCTGCGCAATCTCAAGAGCGATTCCACACAGGTCTTCACAGGGCCGCGTAAACATTTGTTTTTGAAAGTTTTTAAGAAAACGACAAATCGCTCGCGCCGAAGATAGTGTGGAACCAATCTGGATCAAGCCAGGGTCCTTCTTAGTACTCACGCGGACAAGCATGATTTCATTCATTAAAAGGCTTAGCACGCCTCTCTTTCTCTCAAAATGATCAAAGTTTTGCAAAACCCGAGGAATTCCTTCCTCTTCGTTTTTATCACCGCAGTGTTCAAAAGGGTTTTTCTTTTTTGAAAAACTTAGGTTAATGCAATGAGTTTGGTGCACAGGAGAGCAGGCGAGACGTACTGTTAGCCCAATCAAATTCTCTGGCACTTATGCTGGAAGCAAGCACGAAGTTGAGATAGCAACAGCTGTTTCATTCAGATTTGTTGGTGTAACTGGCCCCTTGGCAGAAACAGACTCAAAAATAACAAAAACAGGTAATTACAAGACAAAACGGTGTTCGGGACGACAACCCCAGAATCACCTGGTATTATATACAAAGGGGACTGACTCGATACAACAAGACAGACCCTTAAGCAAAAAGACTGACTCGAGACAAAGAGACAGACTCAAAACAAAAGACTGACTCGATACCCAAGCCAGAATTTACAAAACTAGCGTTCACAGCCACTCAAAAATGCGTGCCAGACGCCACATTCAAAGTACATCCAGATGCGGCCCGCAGGTGGTTCACCTTCTGATTACATACTTGCAGTATCTGTGTCCTCAAAATCCAATAACTGGGTGGTAACGGACTTGGCTGAGGTAGGTGGGAGGATAACCTCCTTGTCAATCAAATCTTGCACCTCATGAGGGAGGCGGAAGCAATTATCGGTAGCATGGCCTGTCTGCTGATGGCACGCACAGTACTGCGCAGCATCATGCGTAGCGGGGAGATTCTTCGGGAGAGGCCGAGGCTCCAAGGGTTTAAGGTGCCCTTTCTCGGCAAGGATTTGAAGTGCCTTGGACAAAGGCATGTAGAGAGCATGAAAAGTCCTGCGCCCCCGGGGCAGGTATTTTGGAGTCTAAGCGCTCTTACTAGCTGCACAGGCGAAAGGGTCGGCAGGCGCCACCTTGGCTTTCGGATCTTTCCTGGGTGCAGGGGTGGGAATAGGAGGAGCTGCCTTGGCATGACGGGGCCTATCCCGATTTTCTGACTGGCTTGAACTACCCTCAGGTGGAGTGGGGAAAGCATCCTCCACAGTCTTTGCCACAACTGCGGATATCTGTTGCTTGTTCATCGCCCCGGCTTTCAAAGCCTCGACTGCCCACAACAGTTGTTCGATGGGATCGGCATCTGCCTTCATTTTGTCTTTTCCTCCGGCCTCAGCCTGGTCAAGGGTTTGGCTTGCTGCTTCGGAGCGAAGCCCGGTTGTTGCTGACATGTCGTGGCTGTAGCTGGAAGCCACCTCTGGCTGGTTGAGCTCTATCACAATCCGTCCCAGCAGCGGGGGCTCCTGTGGTATGAAATTCCCGGCATACGGTGCCGCTGGGGGTGAAGCTCACATTCCGTAGGCGAGATCCGCCACAGACCTCTGGAGATCACCTGTCATCCCTATTAGTTCGAATGTAGTAGGCTCGCGAGCCTGATATAACTGGGGTGCCCAGACCGGGTGTACAACAGGCGACCTGGGTGGATGTGACACATCAGTGTTGGCCTCACTTTGCAGAGTGATCCCCTGCTCCAATGCAGCCGTCATAACTACGATCTCTTCTGAATTCTGCGTCATCATAAGCCCTGCCTCGGCGAGGGAGAGCACTAGCTATTCTGTATCAATTCTCTGGACACTCTGAACTGAAAGGAGAAACAAACAGCATTTCAGCCCAAACAGATCAAACACGGGTGTAGCTGAACAACTGTACTCTACTGCTGATCACTGTTCCCAGAAATCACTGTCCCAAAACTGAACCTGATACCCGCAGATAACTGATTCTCATAACTGACACACATTCTAAAAGCACATAGCAAGTAAAGAGAACCAAAACACCCCTATGTTGGGGTAGGGTTTCCCTGTCCTATTTTGTCAGGAGCTAGAGTTCTACTATGCACGCAGCGGTTTTCAAACAACCTAACATCGGGTAAGCAACCTGTCTTAACTCGGAATGGTCACTATGAATCCGAATATGCACTAGGTCGAATGGTCGAAAAAGGTGCCCTGGTAAAAATCGGGGTTTGTGTTCCCATGCTGTCAGAGCCCATAACCGGTCAGCCTTATGGTCATGCCTTGACAAGACAAGCCTCCGGCAAACCGTTCAGGAATGGCAGATGGCAAACACTGTGTTCCTAGGCGCACCAATGCACATGCAATGCAAAGAAACACATAAGTGTAATCAAAACAGGATATCACGAGTTCGAGTCAAGCTCTCTAAACTCCCTAGCGGAGTCGCCAGAAACTGTAGACGTCCCCCAACGCCCCGGGAGGGTGAGCTCCCGTTCTGTTCATTTGTGGGGTCACTACAGTTCGGACTCTCAAATTGTCACGGTTCTTAATCTTGAACAGATTGATAAATCACCAAAGAGTCCAAATCCGACAAATCATTTCGGAAAACAGATTTTTAAGAAAGAAGTGCCAAACATGGACTGCTTTGGCAGATACAGAGTTGCCACCTAAATATTTTAAAATGGGGGAATTTAGGAAACCCTGACTCGGCGCCAAAGGCCACATGTCCGTCATTGCCAAAGTTGCCTCGGCTCGGGAGCTTGGGTACGAACGGGGAAGGTCAGCTATGAGCACCCCCTCTCGCCCGATCCGAAGATCGGCCTCTACTAACCGTGATATCCATGTTTGAAAATATTATGTGTTCTTATTCCAATTATTAGCCTAGAATTACTACGTTATGCGCGCAGCAAACAAGTATAGAGGATGGACTTAAGCATGAATTAGGCAGCCCTAAATAGTCCTAAAACAGTGGCCAAAATGCCCAAAAATGGAGGCTAAACACACATGCACACATACACATGTTATGGTCCAAGTCTCAAGCATTAAACAAGCAACATTCAAGCACACTCGAAAAGAGATTTCATGGACAATTAGCATGCAACATGAGCTCTAAAATCATGCTATAAAATGATGCCCAAATCATGTTAAACAAGATAGGCAAATGCATGCAAGCATGGTCCAAATACTTGAGGCAAGTCATGAAGCTTTGAAGCACATTTAGCATAACAATCACGGCATGCATTAAACAACTAAAAACAGATTTTTAGCATGTTAAAACAAGGCTAAAGGACTACTTAGATGGCATCTAAGTGGCTCAAATTTAGAGGCATGCACGATGGTCAAAACATGGAGCATGCAACACATGCTTCCAAAGCATTAAAGAGGCATGCAAGGCAATCAAGCAAGCATGTTTAAGGGACTGGAATAGCATGGAAAATGGTTCCAAACCATTGAAAATTATACAAGCGATGCATGCTACACACTTATGCACTTAAGACCAACAAGCCAAACATGCAAAGGGGCTATACTAAGCATGCCAAGATCAACCCAAACACTTATGGACAGACCTAAAACATGTCAAGATAAGCACAAAATCTTCACAAATGTAAGCCTAAAACATGCTAGAAACAAAGGCACACAACCTAAGACATGTTAAGGCATAACAAGGCATTACATGGCAACTATGCTAAGCATGCATGGAGTACCAAAACCAACAATAAACAGAGGCATATCATAACATATTAAGCATGGAAAGCAGCCAAGACATGGTCAATACACACTTTAACATGATGCTCCCTCAAGAGGCCAAAATGGGTCCATTTCAAGGACAACAAGGAGAGGGGGTGGCCCTCCCCTTTTGGAGACTTCAAGGCACCATCTAAGAGGCCCAAATACCAAAGTCCCGAAACTAGTACAAAATAGCACAAAATAAGGCCTTTCAAGGCCTAAGAGGGGTCAAACACCCTCAAATCACAAAACACCCTTAATAAAAAATCAAGAGGGTCTAAAAACAGAACTTTTTTGTATTATACACCAAGCTCAAAAACGAATTTAAGACATGTAGAAATAAGGTGCAAAAATCGGGAATAAAGGGGTGAGATTCTTACCCTTGAAGCCTTCTTCAACAATGATGCTCCAATGACCTTCCTTGGCTTGAATCCAACACCAAAACTTCCAAATCAATCCTTTAGAACCTCAGTTCCAAGAGGAAGGTGAAACACTAGGTGCTTGTGTGCAATAGTATGGACTAAAACACACACAAGAGCACAAAAGAGAAGGAAAGAGAGATAGGGTGTGTATCTAACCCTAACCCTAGAACTCAAACCCTAGCAATGGCTGTCTAAGCTCTCAAAATATCTCAAGTGTCTAACCTATTCAACCAAGAGAGAGCCCCTCTCTATATAGAAGCTTTTGTCTTGTAAAGCTTACAAGACAAGCTTCATAAGAGGGAGATCCCTCCATACACGTGTATGGAGGGGAGCAAAAGCAAGACAGCTGTCTTAAAATATCTGCAAAAGCAGATGCACAGTAGTCGGCCTGCCAAAAAGGCCATCTTGGCAAAAAAGAGTGCCGACCGGCACTAAATAGTGCTGACCGGTGGTGAGTGGGGATGCCTCACAAGGCATTCCCTGCCCCTCCAAGGCGAAACACAAGTGTTTGGTGCAAAACCAGACACTAAACAGTCGAGTTCGGAGATCCTGCGGCAAGGCGCGCGAGCCGAGACCTCCGAGAACTCCGAACGGACACAAACATGGATGATCACCGAGTGTTCAAACGGTGACGTCCAAGTCTTGAGGACGGTCAAAAATGGGGTGTCTATACATAGTTACATCACTGCCAGCATGCAATAGGGTCTGAATAAGTATCCGATTGTTCGAATCGTTTGCCATGAGAAATGGCAAACAAACACCATAATTACATATCTGCCATCATGCGATAGGGTCGAAATAAGTTTCAGAGTGTTCGAATCCTATTGCCCGAGAAATGACAAACAAACACCATAATTACATATCTGCCATCATGCAACAGGGTCTGAATATGTGTCCGAGTGTTTAAACCCCAATGTATGAGAAACGGCAAGTAAACACTATAATTACATATCTGCCATCATGCAAGAGGGCCCGAAGAAGTGTCCGAGTGTTTAAACCCTAATGCGTGAGAAATGGCAAGCGAACACCATAATTACATATCTGCCATCATGCAAGAGGATCCGAGTAAGTGTCTGAGTGTTCGAACCCTAATCCAGAAGAAATGGCAAACAAACACCATAATTACATTTCGGCCGTCATGCAAGAGGGTCCTAGTGTTTAAACCCACATGCATGAGAAGTGGCAAGTAAACAGCATAGTTACATCTCTGCCAGCATGCAATAGGGTCCGAATAAGTATCCGAGTGTTCGAATCGTTTTCCACGAGAAATGGCAAACCAACACCATAATTACATATCCGCCATCATGCATGAGGGTTCGAATAAGTGTCCAAGTGTTTAAACCCTAATGCATGAGAAATGGCACGTAAACACTATAATTACATATCTGCCATCATCCAAGAGGGTCAGAATAAGTGTCCGAGTGTTTAAACCCTAATGCATGAGAAATGGCAAGTAAACACCATAATTACATATCTACCATCATGTAAGAGGTTCCGAATAATTGTCCGAGTGTTTAAAGACTAACGCATGCGAAATGGCAAATAAACACCATAATTACATATATGCCATCATGCAACTAGGTCGGAATAACTTTCGAAGTGTTCAAATCCTATTGCATGAGAAATGGCAAACAAACACCATAATTACGTATCTGCCATCATGCAAGAGGGTCCGAATAAGTGTCCGAGTGTTTAAACCCTAATGTATGAGAAATGGCAAGTAAACACCATAATTACATAGCTGTCATCATGCAAGAGGGTCCGAATAAGTGTCCGAGTATTTAAACCCTAATTCACGAGACATGGCAAGTAAACACCATATTACATATCTGCCATGATGCAAGAGGGTCCGAATAAGTGTCCGAGTGTTCGAATCCTAATAAACAAGAAATGGCAAACAAACACCATAATTACAAATCTGCGAACATGCAAGAGGGTCCGAATAAGTGTCCGAGTGTTTGAATCCTAATACACAAGAAATGGAAAACAAACACCGTAATTACATATCTGCCATCATGCAAGAGGGTCCGAATAAGTGTCTGAGTGTTCAAACCCTAATGCCGAAGAAATGGCAAACAAACACCATGATTACATATCTACCGTCATACAAGAGGGTCCGAATAAGTGTCCTAGTGTTTAAACCCAAATGGCTGAGAAGTGGCAAGTAAACAGCATAGTTACATCTCTGCCATCATGCAAGAGGGTATGAATAAGTATCCGAGTGTTCGAATCTCATTGCATGAGAAATGGCAAGTAAACACCATAATTACATATCTGCCATCGTGTAAGAGGGTCCGACTAAGTGTCCGAGAGTTTAAACCCTAATGTATGAGAAATGGCAAGTGAACCCCATAATTACATATCTGTCATCATGCAAGCGGGTCCGAATAAGTGTCCGAGTGTTTAAACCCTATTGTATGAGAAATGGCAAGTAAACACTATAATTACATATCAGCCATCGTGCAAGAGGGTCCGAAGAAGTGTCCGAGTGTTTAAACCCTAATTCATGAGAAAGGGCAAGCGAACAGCATAATTACATGTCTGCCAACATGCAAGAGGGTCCGAATAAGTGTTCTAGTGTTTGAACCCACATGCATGAGAAGTGGCAAGTAAACAGCATAGTTACATCTCTGCCAGCATGCAATTGGGTCCGAATAACTTTCCGATTGTTCGAATCGTTTTGCACGAGAAATGGCAAACAAACACCATAATTACATATCTGCCATCATGCAGGAGGGTTCGAATAAGTGTCCAAGTGTTTAAACCCTAACGCATGAGAAATGGCAAGCAAACACCATATTTACATATCTGCCATCATGCGATAGGGTCGAAATAAGTTTCGGAGTGTCCGAATCCTATTGCACGAGAAATGACAAACAAACACCATAATTACATATCTGCCATCATGCAAGAGGGTCCGAATAAGTGTCCGAGTGTTTAAACCCTAATGTATGAGAAATGGCATGTAAACACTGTAATTACATATCTGTCATTAGCAAGGAGGTCCGAATATTTGTCCGATTGTTTAAACCCTAATGCATGAGACAAGGCAAGTAAGCACCATATTACATATCTGACATCATGCAAGGGGGTCCGGATAAGTGTCCGAGTGTTCGAATCCTAATACACATGAAATGGCAAACAAACACCATAATTACAAATCTGCCAACTTGCAAGGGGGCTCCGAATAAGTGTCCGAGTGTTCGAATCCTCATACACAAGAAATGGAAAAGAAACACCGTAATTACGTATCTGCCATCTTGCAAGAGGGTCCGAATAAGTGTCCGAGTGCTCGAACCCTAATGCCGAAGAAATGGCAAACAAACACCATAATTACATATCTACCGTCATGCAAGAGGGTCTGAAAAAGTGTCCTAGTGTTTAAACCCAAATGCCTGAGAAGTGGCAAGTAAACAGCATAGTTACATCTCAACCAGCATGCAAGAGGGTCCGAATAAGTATCCGAGTGTTCGAATCCCATTGCATGAGAAATGGCAAGTAAACACCATAATTACATATATGCCATCGTGTAAGAGGGTTTGAATAGGTGTTCGAGTGTTTAAACACTAATTTATGAGAAATGACAAGTAAACACCATAATTATATAGTTGTCATCATGCAAGAGGGTCCGAATAAGTGTCCGAGTGTTTAAACCCTAATGCAGGAGAAATGGCAAGCAAACCCCAGAATTACATATATGCCATCATGCAGGGGGGGTCTGAGTAAGTGTCCGAGTGTTCGAATCCTAACACAGAAGAAATGGCAAATGAACACTATAATTACATATCTGCCATCATGCAAGAGGGTCGAAATACGTGTCCGAGTATTCGAATCCTAGTACACAAGAAATGGCAAACAAACACTAATATTACATATCTGCCATCATGCAGGAGGGTTCGAATAAGTGTCCGAGTGTTCTAATCCAGTTGCACGAGAAATGGCAAACAAATACCATAAATACATATCTGCTATCATACAAGATGATCTGAATAAGTGTCCCACTGTTTAAACCCTAATGCATGAGATATGGTAAGTAAACACAATAATTACATATATGCCATCATGTAAGAAGGTCCGAATAATTGTCCACGTGTATAAACCCTAATGCGTGGGAAATGGCAAGTAAACACCATAATTTCAAATCTGCCATCATGCAAGGGGGTCCAAATACGTGTCCGAGTGTTCGAACCCTAAAGCTGAAGAAGTGGCAAACAAACGCCATAGTTACATATCTGCCGTCATGTAAGAGGGTCCGAAAAAGTGTCCTAGTGTTTAAACACAAATGCATGAGAAGTTGCAAGTAAACAGCATAGTTACATCTGTGCCAGCATGCAAGAGGGTCCGAATAAGTATCCGAGTGTTCGAATCCTATTGCATTATAAAATGGCAAGTAAACACGATAATTACATATCTGCCATCACGCACGAGGGTCCGAATAATTGTCCGAGTGTTTAAACCCTAATGCATGGGAAATGGCAAGTAAACACCATAATTACATATCTGCCATCATGCAAAAGGGTTCGAATAAGTGTCCCAGTGTTTAAACGCTAATGTAAGAGAAATGGAAAGCAAACACCATAATTACATATCTGCCACCATGCGATAGGGTCGGAATAAGTTTCGGAGTGTTCGAATCCTATTGCCCGAGAAATGGCAAACAAACACCATAATTACATATCTGTCATCTTTCAAGAGGGTCCGAATAAGTGTCCGAGTGTTTAAACCCTAATGTACGAGAAATGGCAAGTAAACACTATAATTACATATCTGTCATCATGCAAGAGGGTTCGAATAAGTGTCCGAGTGTTTAAAGTGTAATTCATGAGAAATGGCAAGCGAACACCATAATTGCATATCTGCCATCATGCAAGAGGGTCAGAATACGTGTCCGAGTGTTCGAACGCTAATGCAGAAGAAATGGCAAACAAGCACCATAGTTACATATCTGCCGTCATGCAAGAGCCTCCGAAAAAGTGTCCTAGTGTTTAAACCCAAATGCATGAGAAGTGGCAAGTAAACAGCATAGTCGCATCTTTGCCAGCATGCAAGAGGGTCCGAATAAGTATCCGAGTGTTCGAATCCTATTGCATGAGAAATGGCAAGTAAACACGATAATTACACATCTGCCATCATGCAAGAGGGTCCGAATAAGTGTCTTAGTGTTTAAACACTAATGCATGGGAAATGGCAAGTAAACACCATAATTACATATCTGCCACCATGCAAGAGGGTTCGAATAAGTGTCCGATTGTTTAAACCCTAATGTATAAGAAATGGCAAGCAAACACCATAATTACATATCTGCCGTCATGCGATAGGGTCGAAATAAGTTTCGTAGTGGTTGAATCCTATTGCACGAGAAATGGCAAACAAACACCATAATTACATATCTGCCATCTTTCAAGAGGGTCCGATTAATTGTCTGAGTGTTTAAACCCTAATGTATGAGAAATGGCAAGTAAACACTATAATTACATATCTGCCATCATATAAGAGGGTTCGAATAAGTGTCCGAGTGCTTAAAGCCTAATTCATGAGAAATGGCAAGCGAACACCATATTTGCATAGCTGCCATCGTGCAAGAAGGTCCGAATAAGTGTCCGACTGTTCGATCCCTAATGCAGAAGAAATGGCAAACAATCACGATAGTTGCATATCTGCCGTCATGCAATAGGGTCCGAACAAGTGTCTTATTGTTTAAACCCAAATGCATGAGAAGTGGCTAGTAAATAGCATAGTTACATCTTTGCCAGCATGCAAGAGGGTCCAAATAAGTATCTGAGTGTTCAAATCCTATTGCACGAGAAATGGCAAGTAAACACGATAATTTCATATCTTCCATCATGAAAGAGGGTCCGAATAAGTGTCCGAGTGTTTAAACCCTAATGCATGTGAAATGGCAAGTAAACACCATAATTGCATGTCTACCATCATGTAAGAGGGTTCGAATAATTGTCCGAGTGTTTAAAGCCTAACGCATGAGAAATGGCAAATAAACACCATAATTACATATCTGCAATCATGCAACTAGGTCGGAATAGCTTTCGGAGTGTTCGAATCCTATTGCACGAGAAATGGCAAACAAACACCAAAATTTCATATCTGCCATCATGCAAGAGAGTCTGAATAAGTGTCGGAGTGTTTCAACCCTAATGTATGAGAAATGGCAAGTAAACACCATAATTACATATCTGTCACCATGTAAGAGGGTCCAAATAAGTGTCCGAGTGTTTAAACCCTAATGCATGAGAAATGGCAAGAAAACACCATAACTACATATCTGCCATCATACAAGAGGTTCCGAATAAGTGTCCGAGTGTTCGAATCCTAATACACCAGAAGTGGCCAACAAACACCATAATTACAGATTTGCCATCATGCAAGAGGGTCCAAATAAGTGTCCAAGTGTTCGAATCCTAATACACAAGCAATGAAAAATAAATACCAATATTACATATCTGCCATCGTGCAGGAGGGTCCGAATAAGTGTCCGAGTGTTTAAACCCTAATACATGAGAAATGGCAAGTAAACACCATAATTACATATCTGCCATCATACAAGAGGGTCCAAATAAGTGTCCGAGTGTTCGAATCCTATTGCACGAGAATTGGCCAACAAACACCATGATTACATATATGCGGTCATGTGAGGGTCTGAATAAGTGTCCGACTATTAAAACCCTAATACATGAGAAATGGCAAATAAAAACACCATAATTTCATATCTGCCATCATTTAAGAGGGTCTTAATAATTGTCCGAGTGTTTATACACTAATGCATAGGAAATGGCAAGTAAACACCATAATTACATATCTGCCATCATGGAAGAGGGTTCGAATAAGTGTTCGAGTGTTTAAACCCTAATGCATGAGAAATGGCAAGCAAACACCATAATTACAAATCTGCCATCATGCGATAGGGTCGGAATAAGTTTCAGAGTGCTCGAATCCTATTGCACGAGAAATGGCAAACAAACACCATAATTAAATATCTGCCATCTTTCAAGAGGATCCGAATAAGTGTCCGAGTGTTTAAACCCTAATGTATGAGAAATGGCAAGTAAACACTATAATTACATATCTGCCATCACGCAAGAGGGTTCGAATAAGTGTCCAAGTGTTTAAAGCGTAATTCATGAGAAATGGCAAGCGACCACCATAATTGCATATCTGCCACCATGCAAGAGGGTCTGAATAAGTGTCCGAGTGTTCGAACCCTAATGCAGAAGAAATGGCAAACAAACACCACAGTTACATATCTGCCGTCATGCAAGAGGGTCCGAATAAGTATTCTATTGTTTAAACCCAAATGCATGAGAAGTGGCAAGTAAACAGCATAGTTACATCGGTGCCAGCATGCAAGAAGGTCCGAATTAGTATCCGAGTGTTCGAATCCTATTCCATGAGAAATGGCAAGTGAACACGATAATTACATATCTGCCATCATGCTAGAGGGTCCGATTAAGTGTCCGAGTGTTTAAACACTGATGCATGGGAAATGGCAAGTAAACCACATAATTACATGTTTGCCATCATGCAAGAGGGTTCGAATAAGTGTTCGAGTGTTTCAACCCTAATGTATGAGAAATGGCAAGTAAACACCATAATTACATATCTGTCACCATGTAAGAGGGTCCGAATAAGTGTCCGAGTGTTTAAACCCTAATGCATGAGAAATGGCAAGAAAACACCATAACTACATATCTGCCATCATGCAAAAGGTTCCGAATAAGTGTCCGAGTGTTCGAATCCTAATACACCAGAAGTGGCAAACAAACACCATAATTACAGATCTGCCATCATGCAAGAGGGTCCAAATAAGTGTCCAAGTGTTCGAATCCTAATACACAAGCAATGAAAAACAGATACCAATATTACATATCTGCCATCGTGCAGGAGGGTCCGAATAAGTGTCCTAGTGTTTAAACCCTAATACATGAGAAATGGCAAGTAAACACCATAATTACATATCTGCCATCATGCAAGAGGGTCCAAATAAGTGTCCGAGTGTTCGAATCCTATTGCACGAGAATTAGCCAACAAACACCATGATTACATATATGCCATCATGTGAGGGTCCGAATAAGTGTCCGACTATTAAAACCCTAATACATGAGAAATGGCAAATAAAAACACCATAATTACATATCTACCATCATTTAAGAGGGTCTGAATAATTGTCCGAGTGTTTATACACTAATGCATAGGAAATGGCAAGTAAACACCATAATTACATCTCTGCCATCATGGAAGAGGGTTCGAATAAGTGTCCGAGTGTTTAAACCCAAATGCATGAGAAATGGCAAGCAAACACCATAATTACAAATCTGCCATCATGCGATAGGGTCGGAATAAGTTTCAGAGTGTTCGAATCCTATTGCACGAGAAATGGCAAACAAACACCATAATTAAATATCTGCCATCTTTCAAGAGGATCCGAATAAGTGTCCGAGTGTTTAAACCCTAATGTATGAGAAATGGCAAGTAAACACTATAATTACATATCTGCCATCACACAAGAGGATTCGAATAAGTGTCCGAGTGTTTAAAGCGTAATTCATGAGAAATGGCAAGCGAACACCATAATTGCATATCTGCCATCATGCAAGTGGGTCCGAATAAGTGTCCGAGTGTTCGAACACTAATGCAGAAGAAATGGCAAACAAACACCACAGTTACATATCTGTCATCATGCAAGAGGGTCCGAATAAGTGTTCTATTGTTTAAACCCAAATGCATGAGAAGTGGAAAGTAAACGGCATAGTTACATCGGTGCCAGCATGCAAGAAGGTCCGAATTAGTATCCGAGTGTTCGAATCCTATTCCATGAGAAATGGCAAGTGAACAGGATAATTACATATCTGCCATCATGCAAGAGGGTCCGATTAAGTGTCCGAGTGGTTAAACACTGATGCATGGGAAATGGCAAGTAAACCACTATAATTACATATCTGCCATCATGCAAGAGGGTTCGAATAAGTGTCTGAGTGTTTAAAGCGCAATTCTTGAGAAATGGCAAGCGAACACCATAATTGCATATCTGACATCACGCAAGAGGGTCCGAATAAGTGTCTGAGTGTTCGAACCGTAATGCAGAAGATATGGCAAACAAACACCATAGTTACATATCTGCCGTCAAGCAAGAGAGTCCGAATAAGTGTCCTAGTGTTTAAACCCAAATGCATGAGAAGTGGCAAGTGAAGTGCATAGTTACATCTCTGCCAGCATGCAAGAGGGTCTGAATAAGTATCCGAGTGTTCGAATCCTATTGCATGAGAAATGCCAAGTAAACACGATAATTACATATTTGCCATCATGAAAGAGGGTCCGAATAAGTGTCCGTCTGTTTAAACACTAATGCATGGGAAATGGCAAGTAAACACCATAATTACATATCTGCCATCATGCAAGAGGGTTTGTATAAGTGTCCGAGTGTTTAAACCCTAATGTATGAGAAATGGCAAGCAAACACCATAATTAGATATCTGCCACCATGGGATAGGGTCAGAATAAGTTTTGGAGTGTTTGAATCCTATTGCACGAGAAATGGCAAACAAACACCACAATTAGATATCTGCCATCTTTCCAGAGGGTCTGAATAAGTGTCCGAGTGTTTAAACCCTAATGTATGAGAAATGGCAAATAAACACCATAATTACATATCCGCCATCGTGCAAAAGGGTTCGAATAAGTGTCTGAGTGTTTAAAGCGTAATTCATGAGAAATGGCAAGCGAACACCATAATTGCATATTTGCCATCGTGCAAGAGGGTCCGAATACGTGTCCGAGTGTTCGAACCCTAATGCAGAAGAAATGGAAAACAAACACCATAGTTACATATCTGCCGTCATGCAAGGGGGTCCAAATAAGTGTCCTAGTGTTTAAACCCAAATGCATGAGAAGTGGCAAGTAAACAGCATAGTTACATCATTGCCAGCATGCAAGAGGGTCCGAATAAGTATCTGAGTGTTCGAATCCTATTGCAGGAGAAATGGCAAGTAAACAGGATAATTACACATCTGCCATCCTGCAAGAGGGTCCGAATATGTGTCCGAGTGTTTAAACCCTAATGTATGAGAAATGGCAAGCAAACACCACAATTACATATCTGTCATCATGCAATATGGTCGGAATAAGTTTCGAAGTGTTCGAATCCTATTGCACGAGAAATGGCATACAAACACCATAATTACATATCTGCTATCTTTCAAAAGGGTCCGAATAAGTGTCCGAGTGTTTAAACCCTAATGTATGAGAAATGGCAAGTAAACACTATAATTACATATCTGCCACCATGCAATAGGGTTCGAATAAGTGTCTGAGTGTTTAAAGCGTAATTCATGAGAAATGGCAAGCGAACACCACAATTACATATCTGCCATCATGGAAGAGGGTCTGAATCAGTGTCCGAGTGTTCGAACCCTAATGCAGAAGAAATGGCAAACAAACACCATAGTTACATATCTGCCGTCAAGCAAGAGGGTCCGAATAAGTGTCCTAGTGTTTAAACCCAAATGCATGAGAAGTGGCAAGTAAACAGCATAGTTACATCTCTGGCAGCATGCAAGAGGGTCCGAATAAGTATCCGAGTGTTCGAATCCTATTGCATGAGAAATGGCAAGTAAACACGATAATTACATATCTGCCATCATGTAAGAGGGTCCGAATAAGTGTCCGAGTGTTTAAACACTAACGCATGGGAAATCGCAAGTAAACACCATAATTACATATCTGCCATCATGCAAGAGGGTTCGAATAAGTGTCCGAGTGTTTAAACCCTAATGTATGAGAAATGGCAAGCAAACACGACAATTACATATCTGCCACCATGTGATAAGGTCGGAATAAGTTTCAGAGTGTTCGAATCCTATTGCACGAGAAATTGCAAATAAATACCATAATTACATATCTGCCATCTTTAAAGAGGGTCCGAATAAGTATCCGAGTCTTTAAACCCTAATGTATGAGAAATGGCAAGTAAACACCATAATTACATATCTGCCATCATGCAAGAGGGTTCGAATAAATGTCCGAGTGTTTAAAGGGTAATTCCTGAGAAATAGCCAGCGAGCACCATAATTGCATATCTGCCATCATGCAAGAGGGTCCCAATACGTGTCCGAGTGTTCGAACCCTAATGTTGAAGAAATGGCAAACGAACACCATAGTTACATATCTGCCGTTATGTAAGAGGGTCCGAATAATTGCCCTAGTGTTTAAACCCAAATGTTTGAGAAGTGGCAAGTAAACAGGACAGTTATATCTTTGCCAGCATACAACAGGGTCTGAATAAGTATCCGAGTGTTCGAATCCTATTGCAGGAGAAATGGCAAGTGAACACAATAATTACATATCTGCCATCATGCAAGAGGGTCCGAATAAGTGTCCTAGTGCTTAAACACTAATGCATGGGAAATTGCGAGTAAACACCATAATTACATATCTGCCATCATGCAAGAGGGATCGAATAAGTGTCTGATTATTTAAACCATAATGTATGAGAAATGGCAAGCAAACACCATAATTACATATCTGCCGTCATGCGATAGGGTCAGAAAACGTTTCGGAGTGTTCGAATCCTATTGCACGAGAAATGGCAAACAAACACCATAATTACATATCTACCATCTTTCAAGAGGGTCCGAATAAGTGTCCGAGTGTTTAAACCCTAATGTATGAGAAATGGCAAGTAAACACTTTAATTACATATCTGCCATCATGCAAGAGGGTTCAAATGAGTGTCCGAGTGTTTAAAGCATAATTCATGAGAAATGGGAAGCGAACACCATAATTACATATCTGCCGTCATGCAAGAGGGTTCGAATAAGTGTCCGAGTGTTTAAACCCTAATGTATGAGAAATGGAAAGCAAACACCATAATTGCATATTTGTCATCATGCGATAGGGTCGGAATAAGTTTCGGATTGTTCGAATCCTATTGCACGAGAAATGGCAAACAAACACCACAATTAGATATCTGCCATCTTTCCAGAGGGTCTGAATAAGTGTCTGAGTGTTTTAACCCTAATGTATGAGAAATGGCAAATAAACACCATAATTACATATCCGCCATCGTGCAAGAGAGATCGAATAAGTGTCCGAGTGTTTAAAGCGTAATTCATGAGAAATGGCAAGCGAACACCATAATTGCATATCTGCCATCCTACAAGAGGGTCCGAATACGTGTCCGAGTGTTCGAACCGTAATGCAGAGGAAATGGCAAACAAACACCATAGTTACATATCTGCCGTCATGCAAGGGGGTCCAAATAAGTGTCCTAGTGTTTAAACCCAAATGCATGAGAAGTGGCAAGTAAACAGCATAGTTACATCTTCTCCAACACGCAAGAGGGTCCGAATAAGTATCCGAGTGTTCGAATCCTATTGTAGGAGAAATGGCAAGTAAACACGATAATTACATATCTGCTATCATGCAAGAGGGTCCGAATATGTGTCCGAGTGTTTAAACCTTATTGTATGAGAAATGGCAAGCAAACACCATAATTACATATCTGCCATCATGCGATATGGTCGGAATAAGTTTCGGAGTGTTCGAATCCTATTGCACGAGAAATGGCAAACAAACACCATAATTACATATCTGTCATCTTTCAAGAGGGTCCGAATAAGTATCCGAGTCTTTAAACCCTAATGTATGAGAAATGGCAAGTAAACACCATAATTACATATCTGCCATCATGCAAGAGGGTTCGAATAAGTGTCCGAGTGTTTAAAGCGTAATTCTTGAGAAATGGCCAGTGAACACCATAATTACATATCTGCCATCATGCAAGAGGGTCCGAATACGTGTTCGAGTGTTCGAACCATAATGCAGAAGAAATGGCAAACGAACACCACAGTTACATATCTGCCGTTATGCAAGAGGGTCCGAATAAGTGCCCTAGTGTTTAAACCCAAATGTTTGAGAAGTGGCAAGTAAACAGCATAGTTTTATCTTTGCCAGCATGCAGCAGGGTCTGAATAAGTATCCGAGTGTTCGAATCCTATTGCAGGAGAGATGGCAAGTGAACACAATAATTACATATCTGCCATCATGCAAGAAGGTCCGAATAAGTGTCCGATTGTTTAAACACTAATGCAAGGGAAATGGCATGTAAACACCATAATTACATATCTGCCATCATGCAAGAGAGATGGAATAAGTGTCTGATTATTTAAACCATAATGTATAAGAAATGGCAAGCAAACACCATAATTACATGTCTGTCGTCATGCGATTGGGTCAGAAAAAGTTTCAGAGTGTTCGAATCCTATTGCACGAGAAATGCAAACAAACACCATAATTACATATCTACCATCTTTCCAGAGGGTCCGAATAAGTGTCCGAGTGTTTAAGCCCTAATGTATGAGAAATGGCAAGTAAACACTATAATTACATATCTGCCATCATGCAAGAGGGTTCGAATGAATGTCCGAGTGTTTAAAGCGTAATTCATGAGAAATGGCATGCGAACGCCATAATTACATATCTGCCATCATGCAAGAGGGTTCGAATAAGTGTCCGAGTGTTTAAACCCTAATGTATGAGAAATGGCAAGCTAACACCATAATTACATATTTGTCATCATGCGATAGGGTCAGAATAAGTTTCGGAGTGTTCGAATCCTATTGCATGAGAAATGGCAAACAAACACCACAATTAGATATCTACTATCTTTCCAGAGGGTCTGAATAAGTGTCCGAGTGTTTAAACTCTAATGTATGAGAAATGGCAAGTAAACACCATAATTAGATATCCGCCATCGTGCAAGAGGGTTCAAATAAGTGTCCGAGTGTTTAAAGCGTAATTCATGAGAAATGGCAAGTGAACACCATAATTGCATATCTGCCATCGTGCAAGAGGGTCCGAATACGTGTCCGAGTGTTCGAACCGTAGTGCAGAAGAAATGGCAAACAAATACCATAATTACATATCTACCGTCATGCAAGGGGGTCCAAATAAGTGTCCTAGTGTTTAAACCCAAATGCATGAGAAATTGCAAGTAAGCAGCATAGTTACATCTTTGCCAGCATGCAACAGGGTCCGAATAAGTATCCGAGTGTTCGAATCCTATTGTAGGAGAAATGGCAAGTAAACACGATAATTACATATCTGTCATCATGCAAGAGGGTCCGAATATGTGTCCGAGTGTTTAAACCTTATTGTATGAGAAATGGCAAGCAAACACCATAATTACATATCTGCCATCATGCGATATGGTCGAAATAAGTTTCGGAGTGTTCGAATCCTATTGTTCGAGAAATGGCAAACAAACACCATAATTACATATCTGTCATCTCTCAAGAGGGTCGGAATAAGTGTCCGAGTGTTTAAACCCTAATGTATGAGAAATGGCAAGTAAACACTATAACTACATATCTGCCATCATGCAAGAGGGTTCGAATAAGTGTCTGAGTGTTTAAAGCGTAATTCATGAGAAATGGCAAGCGAACACCATAATTACATATCTGCCATCATGCAAGAGGGTCCGAATAAGTGTCCGAGTGTTCGAACCCTAATGCAGAAGAAATGGCAAACAAACACCATAGTTACATATCTGCCGTCAAGAAAGAGGGTCCGAATAAGTGTCCTAGTGTTTAAACCCAAATGCGTGAGAAGTAGCAAGTAAACAGCATAGTTACATCTCTGGCAGCATGCAAGAGGGTCCGAATAATTATCCGAGTGTTCGAATCCTATTGCATGAGAAATGGCAAGTAAACACGATAATTACATTTCTGCCATCATGCAAGAGGGTCCGAATAAGTGTCCGAGTGATTAAACACTAACGCATGGAAAATCGCAAGTAAACACCATATTTACATATCTGCCATCATGCAAGAGGGTTCGAATAAGTGTCCGAGTGTTTAAACCCTAATGTATGAGAAATGGCAAGCAAACACCACAATTACATATCTGCCACCATGCGATAAGGTCAGATTAAATTTCAGAGTGTTCGAATCCTATTGCACGAGAAATTGCAAATAAACACCATAATTAGATATCTGCCATCTTTCAAGAGGGTCCGAATAAGTATCCGAGTCTTTAAACCCTAATGTATGAGAAATGGCAAGTAAACACCATAATTACATATCTGCCATCATGCAATAGGGTTCGAATAAGTATCCGAGTGTTTAAACCCTAATGTATGAGAAATGGCAAGTAAACACTATAATTAAATATCTGCCATCAGGCTAGAGGGTTCGAATAAGTGTCTGAGTGTTTAAAGCATAATTCATAAGAAATGGCAAGCGAACACCATAATTACATAACTGCCATCATGCAAGAGGGTCCGAATAAGTGTCCGAGTGTTCGAACCCTAATGCAGAAGAATTGGAAAACAAACACCATAGTTACATATCTGTCGTCATGCAAGAGGGTCCGAATAAGTGTCCTAGTGTTTAAACCCAAATGCATGAGAAGTGGCAAGTAAACAGCATAGTTACATCTTTGCCAGCATGCAAGAGGGTCCAAATAAGTATCCGAGTGTTCGAATCCTATTGCAGGTGAAATGGCAAGTAAACACGATAATTACATAGCTGCCATCATGCATGAGGGTCGGAATAAGTGTCCGAGTGTTAAAACACTAATGCATGGGAAATGGCAAGTAAACACCATAATTACATATCTGCCATCATGCAAGAGCGTTCGAATAAGTGTCCGAGTGTTTAAACCCTAATGTAGTATCCGCCATCATGCAAGAGGGTTCGAATAAGTGTTCGAGTGTTTAAAGCGTAATTCATGAGAAATGGCAAACGAACACCATAATTGCATATCTTCCATAGTGCAAGAGGGTCCGAATACGTGTCCGAGTGTTCGAACCCTAATGCAGAAGAAATGGCAAACAAACACCATAGTTACATATATGCCGTCATGCAAGAGGGTCCGAATAAGTGTCCTGGTGTTTAAACCCAAATGCATGAGAAGTGGCAAGTAAACAGCATAGTTACATCTTTGCCAGCATGCAAGAGGGTCCAAATAAGTATCCGAGTGTTCGAATCCTATTGCAGGAGAAATGGTAAGTAAACAAGATAATTACATAGCTGCCATCATGCAAGAGGGTCTGAATATGTGTCCGAGTGTTTAAACCCTAATGTATGAGAAATGGCAAGCAAACACCATAATTACATATCTGCCATCATGCGATAGGGTCGGAATAAGTTTCGGAAGGTTCGAATCCTATTGGACGAGAAATGGCAAACAAACACCATAATTACATATCTGCCATCTTTCAAGGGGGTCCGAATAAGTGTCCGAGTGTTTAAACCCTAATGTATGAGAAATGGAAAGTAAACCCTACAATTACATATCTGCCATCATGCAAGAGGGTTCGAATAAGTGTCTGAGCGTTTAAAGCGTAATTCATGAGAAATGGCAAGCGAACACCATAATTACAAATCTGCCATCATGCAAGAGGGTCCGAATAAGTGTCCGAGTGTTCGAACCCTAATGCAGAAGAAATGACAAACAAACACCATAGTTACATATCTGCCATCAAGCAAGAGGGTCCGAATAAGTGTCCTACTGTTTAAACCCAAATGCAAGAGAAGCGGCAAGTAAACAGCATAGTTACATCTCTGCCAGCATGCAAGAGGGTCCGAATTGGTATCTGAGTGTTCGAATCCTATTGCATGAGAAATGCCAAGTAAACACGATAATTACATATGTGCCATCATGCAAGAGGGTCCGAATAAGTGTCCGAGTGTTTAAACAGGAACGCATGGGAAATAGCAAGTAAACACCATAATTACATATCTGCCAACATGCAACAGGGTTCGAATAAGTGTCTGAGTGTTTAAACCCTAATGTATGAGAAATGGCACACAAACACCATAATTACATATATGCCACCATGCGATAGGGTCGGAATAAGTTTCAGAGTGTTCGAATCCTATTGCACGAGAAATGGCAAACAAACACTATAATTACATATCTGCCATCTTTCATGAGGGTCCGAATAAGTGTCCGAGTCTTTAAACCCTAATGTATGCGAAATGGCAAGTAAACACCATAATTACATATCTGCTATCATGCAATAGGGTTCGAATAAGTGTCCGAGTGTTTAAAGCTTACTTAAAGAGATATGGCAAGCGAACACCATAATTGCATATCTTCCATCATGCAAGAGGGTCCGAATACGTGTCCGAGTGTTCGAACCCTAATGTAGAAGAAATGGCAAACAAACACCAGAGTTACATATCTGCCGTTATGCAAGAGGGTCCGAATAAGTGCCTTAGTGTTTAAACCCAAATGCTTGAGAAGTGGCAAGTAAACAGCATAGTTACATCTCAAATCTGCCATCCTGCAAGAGGGTCCGAATATGTGTCCGAGTGTTTAAACCCTAATGTATGAGAAATGGCAAGTAAACACGATAATTACAAATCTGCCATCCTGCAAGAGGGTCCGAATATGTGTCCGAGTGTTTAAACCCTAATGTATGAGAAATGGCAAGTAAACACGATAATTACAAATCTGCCATCCTGCAAGAGGGTCCGAATATGTGTCCGAGTGTTTAAACCCTAATGTATGAGAAATGGCAAGTAAACACGATAATTACAAATCTGCCATCCTGCAAGAGGGTCCGAATATGTGTCCGAGTGTTTAAACCCTAATGTATGAGAAATGGCAAGTAAACACGATAATTACAAATCTGCCATCCTGCAAGAGGGTCCGAATATGTGTCCGAGTGTTTAAACCCTAATGTATGAGAAATGGCAAGTAAACACGATAATTACAAATCTGCCATCCTGCAAGAGGGTCCGAATATGTGTCCGAGTGTTTAAACCCTAATGTATGAGAAATGGCAAGTAAACACGATAATTACAAATCTGCCATCCTGCAAGAGGGTCCGAATATGTGTCCGAGTGTTTAAACCCTAATGTATGAGAAATGGCAAGTAAACACGATAATTACAAATCTGCCATCCTGCAAGAGGGTCCGAATAAGTGTCCGTTTGCGTAAACCCTAATGTATGAGAAATGGCGAGTAAACACTAAAATTACATTTCTGCCATCATGCAAGAGGGCTCGAATAAGTGTCTGAGTGTTTAAAGCGTAATTCACGAGAAATGGCGAGCGAACACCATAATTACATATCTGCCATCATACAAGAGGGTCTGAATGAGTGTCCGTGTGTTCGAACCCTAATGCAGAAGAAATGGCAAACAAACACCATAGTTACATATCTTCCTATTGCACGAGAAATGGCAAACAAACACCATAATTACATATCTGCCACCATAGGATAGGGTCGGAATAAGTTTCGGAGTGTTCGAATCCTATTGCACGATAAATGGCAAACAAACACCGTAATTACATATCTGCCATCTTTCAAGGGGATCCGAATAAGTGTCCGAGTGTTTAAACCCTAATGTATGAGAAATGGCAAGTAAACACCATAATTACATATCCGCCATCACGCAAGAGGGTTCGAAAAAGTGTCCGAGTGTTTAAAGTGTAATTCATGAGAAATGGCAAGCGAACACCATAATTGCATATCCGCCATCATGCAAGAGGGTCCGAATACGTGGCCGAGTGTTCGAACCCTAATACAGAAGAAATGGCAAACAAACACCATAGTTACAAATCTGCCGTCATGCAACAGGGTCCGAATAAGTGTCCTAGTGTTTAAACCCAAATGCAAGAGAAGTGGCAAGTATACAGCATAGTTACATCTTTGCCAGCATGCAAGAGGTTCCGAATAAGTATCCGAGTGTTCGAATCCTATTGCAGGAGAAATGACAAGTAAACACGATAATTACATATCTGCCATCATGCAAGAGGGTCCGAATAAGTGTACGAGAGCGTAAACCCTAATGTATGAGAAATGGCAAGTAAACACTATAATTACATATCTGCCATCATGCAAGAGGGTTCAAATAAGTGTCCGAGTGTTTAAAGCGTAATTCATGAGAAATGGCAAACGAACACCATAATTGCATATCTGCCATCGTGCAAGAGGGTCCGAATACGTGTCCGAGTGTTCGAACCCTAATGCAGAAGAAATGGAAAACAAACACCATAGTTACATATCTGCCGTCATGCAAGAGGGTCCGAATAAGTGTCCTAGTGTTTAAACCCAAATGCATGAGAAGTGGCAAGTAAACTGCATAGTTACATCTTTGCCAGCATGCAAGAGGGTACAAATAAGTATCCGAGTGTTCAAATCCTATTACAGGAGAAATGGCAAGTAAACACGATAATTACAAATCTGCCATCCTGCAAGAGGGTCCGAATATGTGTCCGAGTGTTTAAACCCTAATGTATAACAAATGGCAAGCAAACACCATAATTACATATCTGCCATCATGCGATAGGGTCGGAATAAGTTTCGGAAGGTTCGAATCCTATTGCACGAGAAATGGCAAACAAACACCATAATTACATATCTGCCATCCCTCAAGAGGGTCCGAATAAGTGTCCGACGGTTTAAACCTTAATGTTTGAGAAATGGAAAGTAAACCCTACAATTACATATCTGCCATCATGGAAGAGGGTTCGAATAAGTGTCTGAGTGTTTAAAGCGTAATTCATGAGAAATGGCAAGCGAACACGATAATTACATATCTGCCATCATGCATGAGGGTCCGAATAAGTGTCCGAGTGTTCGAACCCTAATGCAGAAGAAATGGCAAACAAACACCACAGTTACATATCTGTCGTCATGCAAGAGGGTCCGAATAAGTGTTCTATTGTTTAAACCCAAATGCAAGAGAAGTGGCAAGTAAACAGCATAGTTACATCTCCGCCAGCATGCAAAAGGGTCCGAATTGGTATCCGAGTGTTCGAATCCTATTGCATGAGAAATGCCAAGTAAACACGATAATTACATATCTGCCATCATGCAAGAGGGTCCGAATAAGTGTCCGAGTGTTTAAACAGTAACGCATGGGAAATAGCAAGTAAACACCATAATTACATATCTGCCAACATGCAAGAGGGTTCGAATAAGTGTCTGAGTGTTTAAACCCTAATGTATGAGAAATGGCAAACAAACACCATAATTACATATCTGCCACCATGCGATAGTGTCGGAATAAGTTTCAGAGTGTTCGAATCCTATTGCACGAGAAATGGCAAACAAGCACCATAATTACATATCTGCCATCTTTCAAGAGGGTCCGAATAAGTGTCCGACTCTTTAAACCCTAATGTATGAGAAATGGCAAGTAAACACCATAATTACATATCTGCCATCATGCAAGAGGGTTCGAATAAGTGTCCGAGTGTTTAAAGCTTACTTCAAGAGATATGGCAAGTGAACACCATAATTGCATATCTGCCATCATGCAAGAGGGTCCGAATACGTGTCCGAGTGTTCGAACCCTAATGTAGAAGAAATTCCAAACAAACACCAGAGTTACATATCTGCCGTTATGCAAGAGGGTCCGAATAAGTGCCTTAGTGTTTAAACCCAAATGCTTGAGAAGTGGCAAGTTAACAGCATAGTTACGTCTTTGCCCGCATGCAACAGGGTCCGAATAAGTATCCGAGTGTTCGAACCATGTTGCACGAGAAATGGCAAGTAAACACGACAATTACATATCTGCCATCATGCAAGAGGGTCCGAATAAGTGTCCGAGTGTTTAAACACTAGTGCATGGGAAATGGTAAGCAAACACCATAATTACATATCTGCCATCATGCAAGAGGGTTCGAATAAGTGTCTGATAGTTTAAACCCTAACGTGTGAGAAATGGCAACCAAACACCACAATTACATATCTGCCGTCATGAGATAGGGTCAGAATAAGTTTCGGAGTGTTCGAATCCTATTGCACGAGAAATGGCAAACAAACACCATAATTACATATCTACCATTTTTCAAGAGGGTCCGAATAAGTGTTCGAGTGTTTAAACCCTAATGTATGAGAAATGGCAAGTAAACACCATAATTACATATCTGCCATCATGCAAGAGGGTTCGAATGAGTATCTGAGTGTTTAAAGCGTAATTCATGAGAAATGGAAGCGAACACCATAATTACATATTTGCCATCATGCAAGAGGGTTCGAATATGTGTCCGAGTGTTTAAACCCTAATGTATGAGAAATGGCAAGCAAACACCATAATTACATGTCTGCCATCATGCGATAGGGTCGGAATAAGTTTCTGAGTGTTCGAATCCTACTGCACGAGAAATGGCAAACAAACACCATAATTACAGATCTGCCATCTTTCAAGAGTGTCAGAATAAGTGTCCGAGTGTTTAAACCCTAATGTATGAGAAATGGCAAGTAAACACTAAAATTACATTTCTGCCATCATGCAAGAGGGCTCGAATAAGTGTCTGAGTGTTTAAAGCGTAATTCACGAGAAATGGCGAGCGAACACCATAATTACATATCTGCCATCATGCAAGAGGGTCTGAAAAAGTTTCCGCGTGTTTAAGCCCTAATGCATGAGAAATGGCAAGAAAACAACATAATTACATATCGGCCATCAGGCAAGGGTGTCCAAATAAGTGTCCGAGTGTTTAAACCCTAATGTATGAGAAATGGCAAGCAAACACCGTAATTACATGTCTCCCATCATGCGATAGGGTCGGAATAAGTTTCTGAGTGTTCGAATCCTACTGCACGAGAAATGGCAAACAAACACCACAATTACAGATCTGCCATCTTTCAAGAGTGTCCGAATAAGTGTCCGAGTGTTTAAACCCTATTGTATGAGAAATGGCAAGTAAACACTATAATTACATATCTGCCATCATGCAAGATGGTCTGAAGAAGTGTCCGAGTGTTTAAAGCGTAATTCATGAGAAATGTCAAGTAAACACCATCATGCAAGACGGTCCAAATAAGTGTCTGAGTGTTCGAACCCTAATACAGAAGAAATGGCAAACAAACACCATAATTACATATCTGCCACCATAGGATAGGGTCGGAATAAGTTTCGGAGTGTTCGAATCCTATTGCACGATAAATGGCAAACAAACACCATAATTACATATCTGCCATCTTTCAAGGGGATCCGAATAAGTGTCCGAGTGTTTAAACCCTAATGTATGAGAAATGGCAAGTAAACACAATAATTACATATCCGCCATCATGCAAGAGGGTTTGAATAAGTGTCCAAGTGTTTAAAGCGTAATTCATGAGAAATGGCAAATGAACACCATAATTCCATATCTGCCATCATGCAAGAGGGTCCGAATACGTGGCCGAGTGTTCGAACCCTAATACAGAAGAAATGGCAAACAAACACCATAGTTACATATCTGCCGTCATGCAACAGGGTCCGAATAAGTGCCCTAGTGTTTAAACCCAAATGCATGAGAAGTGGCAACTAAACATCATTGTTACATCTTTGCCAGCATGCAAGAGGTTCCGAATAAGTATCCGAGTGTTCGAATCCTATTGCAGGAGAAATGGCAAGTAAACACGATAATTACATATCTGCCATCATACAAGAGGGTCCGAATAAGTGTCCGAGTGCGTAAACCCTAATGTATGAGAAATGGCAAGTAAACACTATAATTACATATCTGCCATCATGCAAGAAGGTTCGAATAAGTGTCTGAGGGTTTAAAGCGTAATTCATGAGAAATGGCAAGCGAACACCATAATTACATATCTACCATCATGCAAAAGGGTTCGAATAAATGTCCGATTGCTCGAACCCTAATGCGGAAGAAATGGCAAACAAACACCATAGTTACATATCTGCCGTCAAGCAAGAGGGTCCGAATAAGTTTCCTAGTGTTTAAACCCAAATGCATGAGAAGTGGCAAGTAAACAACATAGTTACATCTCTCCCAGCATGCAAGAGGGTCCGAATAAGTATCCGAGTGTTCGACTCCTATTGCACGAGAAATGGCAAATAAACACGATAATTACATATCTGCCATCATGCAAGAGGGTCCGAATAAGTGTCCGAGTGTTTAAACACTAACGCATGGGAAATCACAAGTAAACACCATAATTACATATCTGCCATCACGCAAGAGGGTTCGAATAAGTGTCCGAGTGTTTAAACCCTAATGTATGAGAGATGGCAAGCAAACACCATAATTACATATCTGCCACCAAGCGATAGGGTCGGAATAAGTTTCAGAGTGTTCGCATCCTATTGCACGAGAAATGGCAAACAAACACCATAATTACATATCTCCCATCTTTCAAGAGGGCCCAAATAAGTGTCTGAGTCTTTAAACCCTAATTTATCAGAAATGGCAAGTAAACACCACAATTACATATCTGCCATCGTGCAAGGGGGTTCGAATAAGTGTCCGAGTGTTTAAAGAGAAATTCTTGAGAAATGGCATGCAAACACCATAATTGCATATCTGCCATCTTGCAAGAGGGTCCGAATACGTGTCCGAGTGTTCGAACCCTAATGCAGAAGAAATGGCAAACAAACACCATAGTTACACATCTGCCATTATGCAAGATGGTCCGAATAAGTGCCCTAGTGTTTAAACCCAAATGCATGAGAAATTGCAAGTAAGCAGCATAGTTACATCTTTGCCAGCATGCAACAGGGTCCGAATAAGTATCTGAGTGTTCGAATCCTATTGCAGGAGAAGTGGCAAGTAAACACGATAATTACATATCTGCCATCATGCAAGAGTGTCCGAATAAGTGTCCGAGTGTTTAAACACTAATGCATGGGAAATGGCAAGTAAACACCATAATTACATATCTACCATCGTGCAAGAGGGTTCGAATAAGTGACTGATTGTATAAACCCTAATGTATGAGAAATGGAAAGCAAACACCATAATTACATATCTGCCATCATGCGATAGGGTCGGAATAAGTTTCAGAGTGTTCGAATCCTATTCACGAGAAATGGCAAACAAACACCATAATTACATATCTGCCATCTTTCAAGAAGGTCCGAATAAGTGTCCGAGTGTTTAAACCCTAATGTATGAGAAATGGCAAGTAAACACCATAATTACATATCCGCCATCATGCGAAAGGGTTCGAATAAGTGTCCGAGTGTTTAAAGCGTAATTCATGAGAAATGGCAAGCGAACACCATAATTGCATATCTACCATCATGCAAGAGGGTCCGAATACGTGTCCGAGTGTTCGAACCCTAATGCAAAAGAAATGGAAAACAAACACCACTGTTACATATCTGCCGTCATGCAACAGGGTCCGAATAAGTGTCCTACTGTTTAAACCCAAATGCATGAGAAGTGGCAAGTAAACAGCATAGTTACATCTTTGCCAGCATGCAAGAGGGTCCGAATAAGCATCCGAGTGTTCGAATCCTATTGCAGGAGAAATAGCATGTAAACACGATAATTACATATCTTCCATCATGCAAGAGGGTTCGAATAAGTGTTCGATTGTTTAAACCCTAATGTACGAGAAATGGCAAGCAAACACCATAATTACATATCTGCCGTCATGCGATAGGGTCAGAATATGTTTCGGAGTGTTCGAATCCTATTGCATGAGAAATGGCAAACAAACACCATAATTACATATCTGCCATCTTTCAAGAGGGTTCGAAAAAGTGTTCGAGAGTTTAAACCCTAATGTATGTGAAATGGCAAGTAAACACTATAATTACATATCTGCCATCATGCAAGAGGGTTCGAATAAGTGTCTGAGTGTTTAAAGCGTAATTCATGAGAAATGGCAAGCGAACACCATAATTACATATCTGCCATCATGCAAGAGGGTCCGAATAAGTGTCCGAGTCTTCGAACCCTAATGCAGAAGAAAAGGCAAACAAACACCATAGTTACATATCTGCCGTCAAGCAAGATAGTCCGAATAAGTGTCCTAGTGTTTAAACCCAAATGCAAGAGAAGTGGCAAGTAAACAGCATAGTTACATCTCTGCCAGCATGCAAGAGGGTCCGAATAAGTATCCGAGTTTTTGAATCCTATTGCATGAGAAATGGCAAGTAAACACGATAATTACATATCTGCCATCATGCAAGAGGGTCCGAATAAGTGTCCGAGTGTTAAAACACTAATGCGTGGGAAATGGCAAGTAAACACCATAATTACATATCTGCCATCATGCAAGAGGGTTCGAATAAGTGTCCGAGTGTTAAAACCCTAATGTATGAGAAATGGCAAGCAAATACCGTAATTACATATCTGCCACCATGCGATAGGGTCGGAACAAGTTTCGTAGTGTTCGAATCCTATTGCACGAGAAATGGCAAACAAACACCATAATCACATATCTGCCATCTTTCAAGAGGGTCCGAATAAGTGTCCAAGTCTTTAAACCCGAATGTATGGGAAATGGCAAGTAAACACCATAATTACATATCTGCCATCATGCAAGAGGGTTCGAATAAGTGTCCGAGTGTTTAAAGCGTAATTCATGAGAAATGGCAAGCGAACACCATAATTGCATATCTGCCATCATGCAAGAGGGTCCGAATAAGTGTCCGAGTGTTTAAACCGTAATTCATGAGAAATGGGAAGCGAACACCATAATCGCATATCTGCCATCATGCAAGAGGGTCCAAATAAGTGTCCGAGTGATCGAACCCTAATGCAGAAGAAATGTCAAACAAACACCATAATTACATATCTGCCACCAACGGATAGGGTCAGAATAAGTTTCGGAGTGTTCGAATCCTATTGCACAAGAAATGGCAAACAAACACCATAATTACATATCTGCCATCTTTCAAGAGGGTCCGAATAAGTGTCCGAGTGTTTAAACCCTAATGTATGCGAAATGGCAAGTAAACACCATAATTACATATCTGCCATCATGCAAGAGGGTTCGAATAAGTGTCCGAGTGTTTAAACCGTAATTCATGAGAAATGGGAAGCGAACACCATAATCGCATATCTGCCATCATGCAAGAGGGTCCGAATACGTGTCCAAGTGTTCAAACCCTAATGCAGAAGAAATGGCAAACAAACACCATATTTATATATCTGCCGTCAAGCAAGAGGGTCCGAATAAGTGTCCTAGTGTTTAAACCCAAATGCATGAGAAATGGCAAGTAAACAGCATAGTTACATGTTTGCCAGCATGCAAGAGGGTCCGAATAAATATCCGAGTGTTCGAATTCTATTGCAGGAGAAATAGCAAGTAAACACGATAATTACATATCTGCCATCTTGCAAGAGGGTCCGAATAAGTGTCCGATTGTTTGAACACTAATGAATGGGAAATGGCAAGTAAACACGATAATTACATATCTGCCATCATGCAAGAGGGTCCGAATAAGTGTCCGATTGTTTGAACACTAATGAATGGGAAATGGCAAGTAAACACCATAATTACATATCTGCCATCATGCAAGAGGGTTTGAACAAGTGTCCGATTGTTTAAACGCCAATGTATGAGGAATGGCAAGCAAACACCATAAATACACATCTGCCGTCATGCGATAGGGTCAGAATAAGTTTCAGAGAGTTCGAATCCTATTGCATGAGAAATGGCAAACAAACTGCATAATTACATATCTGCCATCTTTAAAGAGGGTCCGAATAAGTGTCCGAGTGTTTAAACCCTAATGTACGAGAAATGGCAAGTGAACACTATAATTACATATCTGCCATCATGCAAGAGGGTTCGAATGAGTGTCCGAGTGTTTAAAGCGTAATTCATGACAAATGGCAAGCGAACACCATAATTACATATCTGCCATCTTGCAAGAGGGTTCGAATAAGTGCCCGAGTGTGTAAACCCTAATGTATGAGAAATGGAAAGCAAACACCATAATTACATATCCGCCATCGTGCGATAGGGTCGGAATAAGTTTCGGAGTGTTCGAATCCTATTGCACGAGAAATGGCAAACAAACACCATAATTACATATTTGCCATCTTTCAAGAGGGTCCAAATAAGTATCCGAGTGTTTAAACCCTAATATATGAGAAATGGCAAGTAAACACTATAATCACATATCTGCCATCATGCAAGAGGGTTCGAATAAGTGTCCGAGTGTTTAAAGCGTAATTCGTGGGAGACGGCAAGCGAACACCATAATTACATATCTGCCATCATGCAAGAGGGTCCAAATAAGTGTCCGAGTGTTCGAACCATAATGCAGAAGAAATGGCAAACAAACACCATAATTACATATGTGCCACCATCGAATATGGTCAGAATAAGTTTCAGAGTGTTCGAATCCTATTGCACGAGAAATGGCAAACAAACACCATAATTACATATCTACCATCTATCAAGAGGGTCCGAAAAAGTGTCCGAGTGTTTAAACCCTAATGTATGAGAAATGGCAAGTAAACACCATAATTACATATCTACCATCATGCAAGAGGGTTCGAATAAGTATCCGAGTGTTTAAAGCGTACTTCATGAGAAATGGCTAGCGAACACCATAATTGTATATCTGCCATCATGCAACAGGGTACGAATAAGTGTCCTAGTGTTTGAACCCAAATGCATGAGAAGGGGCAAGTAAACAGCATAGTTACATCTTTGCCAGCATGCAAGAGGGTCCGAATAAGTATCCGAGTGTTCAAATCCTATTGCCGGAGAAATGGCAAGTAAACACGATAATTACATATCTACCATCATACAAGAGTGTCCGAATAAGTGTCCGAGTGTTTAAACACTAATGCATGGGAAATGGCAAGTAAACACCATAATTACATATCTGCCATCATGTAAGAGGGTTCGAATAAGTGTCCGATTGTTTAAAACCTAATGTATGAGGAATGGCAAGCAAACACCATAAATACATATCTGCCGTCATGCGATAGGGTCAGAATATGTTTCAGAGAGTTCGAATCCTATTGCACGAGAAATCGCAAACAAACACCATAATTACATATCTTCCATCTTTCATGAGGGTCCGAATAAGTGTCCGAGTGTTTAAATCCTAATGTTTGAGAAATGGCAAGTAAACACTATAATAACATATCTGCCATCATGCAAGTGGGTTCGAATGAGTGTCCGCGTGTTTAAAGCGTAATTCATGAGAAATGGCAAGCGAACAGCATAATTACATATCTGCCATCATGCAAGAGGGTTCAAATAAGGGTCCGAGTGTTTAAACCATAATATATGGGAAATGGCAAGCAAACACCATAATTACATATCTGCCATCGTGTGATAGGGTCAGAATAAGTTTCGGAGTGTTCGAATCCTATTGCACGAGAACTGGCAAACAAACACCATAATTACATATTTGCCATCTTTCAAGAGGGTCCGAATAAGTATCCGAGTGTTTAAACCCTAATGTATGAGAAATGGCAAGTAAACACTAAAATTACACATCTGCCATCATGTAAGAGGGTTCGAATAATTGTCTGAATGTTTAAAGTGTAATTCATGGGAAATGGCAAGCGAACACCATAATTACATATCTGCCATCATGCAAGAGGGTCCAAATAAGTGTCCGAGTGATCGAACCCTAATGCAGAAGAAATGTCAAACAAACACCATAATTACGTATCTGCCACCAAGGGATAGGGTCGGAATAAGTTTCGGAGTGTTCGAATCCTATTGCACGAGAAATGGCAAACAAACACCATAATTACATATCTTCCATCTTTCATGAGGGTCCGAATAAGTGTCCGAGTGTTTAAATCCTAATGTTTGAGAAATGGCAAGTAAACACTATAATAACATATCTGCCATCATGCAAGTGGGTTCGAATGAGTGTCCGCGTGTTTAAAGCGTAATTCATGAGAAATGGCAAGCGAACAGCATAATTACATATCTGCCATCATGCAAGAGGGTTCAAATAAGGGTCCGAGTGTTTAAACCATAATATATGGGAAATGGCAAGCAAACACCATAATTACATATCTGCCATCGTGTGATAGGGTCAGAATAAGTTTCGGAGTGTTCGAATCCTATTGCACGAGAACTGGCAAACAAACACCATAATTACATATCTGCCATCTTTCAAGAGGGTTCGAATAAGTGTCCGAGTGTTTAAACCCTAATGTATGCGAAATGGCAAGTAAACACCATAATTACATATCTACCATCTGCAAATCATGCAAAGAAACTGTAGCGTCCCGACGCCCCGGGAGGGTGAGCTCCGTTCTGTTCTTTTGTGGGGTCCACTACAGTCGGACTTCAGATTGCCACGGTTCTTAAATTTGACCCAAAGAGTCCAAATCCGGCAAACTCGTTTTGAGAAACAGATTTTTGAAGAAAAGTGTTGCCAAACATGGATTGCTTGCCAGATACAGAGTCGCCACCTAAATATTTTAAAATGGGAAATTTTGGAAACCTGACTCGGTGCCGAAGGCCACATGTCCGTCATCAAACGGAGTTGTCTTGGTTGGGAGCTTGGGTACGATCAGGGAAAGGTCAGGTATGAGCACCCCTCTCGCCCGATCGAGATCGCCTTACTAACTGTGATATCCGTTTTGAAATATTATGTGTAGACACGCCCGTGGGGCCTCGCATGCACAGTTCAGATCGCGTTTTGTTTCACGGTTCTTAATCTGAACCAAGAGTCCAAATCATGCAAATCGGTTTTGGAGAAACGATTTTTGAAGGACGAGTCCAAACATGGGTAATGCTTTGCCAATACAGAGCCCACCTAAATATTTTCTTATGGGGAAATTTAGGAAACTGACTCGGTGCCGAAGGCACATGTGCCGTCATCACCAAGAGTTGTCTCGGTCCGGGAGCTTGGGTACGATCGGGGAAGGTCAGCTATGAGCACCTCCTTCGTCCGCCGATCCGAAGACCGGCTCTGACCGTGAATCGTGATTATCGTTTTTGAAAAAACGGTTAACTGTTTCTTATTCCGTTATTATGCCTAGAATTACTATTGTTATGCCCCAGCAAACAAGTAATAGACCATACATCGCCTATTGAACAGAAACGTTAGGCATCATCCGTTGTTTTGGAAAACTGTTTGTAATTTGCCTACTCGCAAGTAGGCTAAAATACACGGATTTCAATGAGTTTCCCAACTCAAACAACCACCCTCACCACGACATGTCCAAGCAGTTTCAAATAATAAGCATTATGCCACTAGGTCTAGCATGCTGTCTGCATTACAGCACTCTGGAGATGCTAAAGCATGAAAACTACAGTCCGTACTCCCGCTGCCCAAAACAGTAAACTATTAGCAAATCATCGTGCTATTCTGTTTCAAAAATGTAATCACGTAACACCTATCGACGAACAAATGCAACTAGAGCGGCTCGGCTAAGTCTAAACATGAGCATGTGAAATGCACATGCAGCTATTATTTTTGAAATTAATCAATGCAGTTTAGCGTGATACTGCGCCGAGCCTTGCATGCAAACAGATGATGCAATGCACGCCTGCATAGCATAAGGTAAATGCTAAATAAACGTGCCCTAATCTACTCGTAAACAGGTAATAAAAGGGAAGAAAGAAGTGGGGATTGGAAGACATGCATCACAACGCGCACACTTATTAAAATATGCACTCACTCGGAGGGACAAAAAATAAATACATAATTAATTATCTACGCAAGCTAATTAAATATTACAAATTGCTTTAATTTAATTAACAAATTAAATTAAGCTAATGAAAACAGATAAACGCCTCGGGAAAAACGCGCCGCATGCATGGCTGCCTTGTTTTCCAGCTTCCTTCACTCCTCTGAGGGTAGCTCTGTGTACCTGGACACTGGGGAGGTGTCAGGCTGAGTGGAATACAACGCAGTGGTGTAAATGGCCATCGGCAACAAAATGAAGCTGGTCGGCAGAGGAAATTGTTTGCCGGTCGGCACCTTTATTGCGGTCGGCCAGAAGTGTTTTCCGCAGATATGCTTGGCAAATGACAGCAACAGATGGGCAAAGGAAAGCATGGCAGCACAATTCAAGGCATATATGCCCAACCATGTCCTTATATGATAATGACTCAAAGGGGGCATATGCCTCGATTCTCTGGACCACCTAATCACGCATCCCATGCATGATGCCCAAAGAACGCAAGTATGCAACTTTGGATTTCAAATGCATGCAAACCAAATCAAACCCAAACAAGGCCCAATTCTATCATCAAGTCAAGGGAAAAGGCATGCTGGCAAGAATGCAATGCAAGCCTAAGCATGCAAGCTAAGGATGCCCAACGTGCAATGGCGACTAACTTATCAAGCTACAAGCAACATAGGGGCAATACAAATGGACTGCAAAGATGGACTTATGGCCATGAATTAGGCAGCTCTTAATAGCCTAAAACAGTAGCCCAAAATGCTAACAATGAGGAGCCAAATAACACCATGCACACATACACATGTTGAAGGCCAACTTAGGCCTACAAATTTGAACAACCCTCAAACACATTTGAAAGGGGGATAGCACTGGACTAATTAGCATGCATAAGCATTGAAATCATGCTAAAATAACATGGTGCCAAACCAAGCAATTAAATCAAGCCAAATAATGCAACAATGGCCTAAAGTGCTCAAAACAAACCAATGGGTGCCATTGAACTACACTTAGTAAGACAAACATGGCATGAATCATTGACCAAAAACAGTTTTGGGACATTAATACAAGGCCTAAGGCCACTTATGATGGCATCCAAATGGACTCAAAAAAACAAAGGGCAAATGCCATAATGAGTCAAACATGGAGATTGCTACAACAAGCTTCCAAAGCTAAAGAGGCATGCAAGGCAATCAAACAAGCAATGGAAAATGGGACTGAAATAACATGGTGGGGGGAACCCAAATCACCAATCGATGCAAAGATGTCATGCTACACCAATGCACATACTCAACGGTAACAAGCCCAATACAAAGGAGCTATAATCAAGCATCGGCCAAAAATCAACCCAAACAACCTAGAACAACTAGGACATGGACAAAACATGCACAAAATCTTCAAAGACTAAGCCTAAAACTGCCCACAAAGCTGAGACAACCTAAGACATTAAAGCGCATAACAAGGCATACAAGGCAACTATGCTAAGCATGCTGGAGTAACCAAACCAATTTAAAAATCATGTTATATTATGGATATATAAGCATGAAAAACCCAAGCCATAAACATGCTCAACACACACTTACAAGCATAAATGCTCTCTTAAAGAGGCCAAAACATGCCCTTTTCAAGGACAACAAGGAGAGGGGGTGGCCTCTTCTTCTTTGGACTTCAGGCTCACTTCACCAACTGAATCTCCTCAAGATTTCAGTGTGAAGAGACCAAAAACAACACAAAATCCCGGAGCTAGCAACAAATGGCTCAAAATGAGGCCTCTCAAGGCCTAAGGGGGGGTCAACCACCCACAAACAACCAAACACTCTTAATAAACAATGAAGAGGGCCTAAAAACAGAAACTTTTTTATGTTATACATGCACAAAACAGCTCTAAGATAGGTAGAAAATAATTCAACAATGGGGAATAAAGGTGTAAGTTTCTTACGCTTGATGATCCTCACAAATGGTGCTCCAATGGCCGCTTTAAGCTGAATCCAACACCAAAAACTTCAAAAACCCAGTCCCTTGACTCAAGAGCAAAGGTAAGGTGAAACACTAGGTGTTTGTGTGCAATAGTAAGAACAAACACCTAGTGCGACAAAGAGGGGAAGAGATATAGCGAGTGTAATCTACTAAAAAACCTAAAAAACAGAGCTTAACAATTGGCTATCTCGCTCTCAAATATCTTCAAAATGTCCTCCCTCTCAGGCAAGAAGACCACCCTCTCTCTCTACTATGCACTTCTTGTCTTGTAAAGCTTACAAGACAAGCTTCATAAAGGGGATCTCCATACACGTGTATGAAGGGGAGACAAAAGCAAGACAAGCTGTCTTAAAATATTGCAAAAAGCAGATGCAAGTAATGGCCGCAAAAATGCCATCTTGGCCAAAAGAGTGCCAGCCCGGCACTAAAAAGTGCTGACGCGCAACAAAGTAGTGCGGCCGGCAATATCATTTCGGCCGGTGGCAAGCAAAAACCAGCCGATGGCCTCTAGCCCACTGCCGGTGGTGGTGGGCGATGGTCTACAAAAGCCCTTACCCTCCTCTCACAGGCAAAACATAAGTGTTTGGTGTGAAACCAGACACTAAACGTGCGACGTTTGGAATCCTGAGGCAAGGCACGGGAGCCGAGACTCGGGAACTCCAACGAAAAAAACATGGATATCACGAGTGTTCAGAACGAGTGACAAATCCAAAGTTCTTGAGGACGGTCAAAAATGGTGTCCAAAGTTTTGCCCCTCTTTTGACAGAACTCGAAGTCATTACAATGAAGGGAGTGAATGTCAATTGCCCAGAAGACGACCCATTTTGACAGGCCGAAGACCTCAGAACAAACCATGCACAAAGACAAGATATGCGCCCGAAAGCAGGGGAAAATGCAAGACAATGCACGAAGGCCGAGTCATACTTAGTTGATGAAAAGAAAAACTGTAAACGAAGCATTATGCGACAGTTTTAAGGCCAGCATAACCGAACTCACTACAATACAGAAAGGAATGTAAGAGAATTATGCGATTCTCAATACGTTCTGCACTCAGGAGCGATACAATCCTGTGCGGCTTCATCGGTTGTACACCAGCTTCAAATGAATCCGTAATACAATTATCGTGCCTGCAAAGAAACAACTTAAGCAGGTACAAATATGTTAGCAACATGCATGAACAATGCAAGAATAGTGGGTGTATATCGAAATGCGTGACAGCTCAAAAGCAGTGGGGAGCATGACAAATGCTGCGAAAATACAGACATGTTAAGTGGCATTTGCGGTCTAAACCGCAGGAACAAATTGGATCATAAAGCATGCGGTCTTTTACGCAGGTAATGAAGTCAACAAATTTGCGGTCTACGCAAGCATATGCATGCGGTCTAACGCAAGCAATGAAATTAATATGGGGTCTTACCCAAAACAGAAACATGCAGTCTCACGCAGGTAATGATATAAACAATCATGGGTCTACGAAGCAAAACATACGGTCTACGCAATAATGAATTCGAACAATGATGCGGTCTACGCAATCACAGCAGCGTCTACGCAGGTAAAGAATAATCGCGGTCTACGCAAATCCAAAATGCGTCCTAGCAGGTAATGAAATAATAATGCGGTCTACGAAGTAATACATGCGGTCTAACGCAAGTAAAGAAATAATGCGCGGTCCAACGCAATCAAACAGCGGTCTACGCAGTCAATCGAAATTAATATGCGGTCTACGCATCAAAACATGCGGTGCTACGCAGGTAATCGAAATTAGAAAATTTGCGTCCTACGCAATCAAAATGCGGTCTACGCAGTAAAGAAGATTACAAACATGCGGTCTACGCAGGTAATTGAAAATGAGTACAAACATGCGGTCTACGCAGGTAATTAATTAGCATGCGGTCTACGTAAGTAAAGAATGATTACATAACATGGGGTCTACGCAAGTTAATGAAATGAATTACAAACTGCGGTCTACGCGTAAGTAATTAACATGCGGTCTACGCAAGTAAAGAATGAATTACAACATAGCGGTCTACGGCAAGTATGAATATTGATTCAAAACCATGCGGTCTTGCGCAGGTATGTATTAACATGACGGTCTGTACGCAAGTAAAGAAATGATTACAAACATGCGATCTACGCAGTAATGAAGATGCGCACAAACATGCGGTTACGCAGGTATGTAATGAGATGCGCAAAACGTGCAACGGAATGCAATGCACAAAAAGCGGCGAAACGGTTTGAAATGCACAAAACAGTGCGACGATTTGAATGGCACAAATCAGTGCGCCGGTTTGAAATTTCACAAAACAAGTGCGACTGATTGGATTGCACAAAACATGCGACGATTTGAAATGCACAAAAACAGTGCGACGATTTAAAATGCACAAAATAGGCGCCGGTTTTGAAATGCACAAAACAGTGGCGATGATTAAAATGCATATCAACGTGGGGGCAACTTTTAGACCTTGGTAAAAGCCAAAAGGATACGAAAAGGATAACACCTTGCATGGGTTGAAGTGCTACGCCACGGCAGCCGCAGTCTGAGGTCAAAACGGAGGCCGGGTTGAGCATTCGGAAATGCACTTTTCTTCACATTCTTCGAGCTAATGAGACCAAAACTTCTCATAATGCCTAAACAAGCTTGGAAACCCAACCGCGGAAGGGGAGCCACCGGTGTCACCGGCTGAAAAATAACTCATCGGCACAAAAGGTGCGGCCGGCACAAAATAATTGCGCCGGCACAGTTGTGAATCGGGGCAGTTTCGGCTTTTCCTTCGGGTGTTTTAAAATTAGGGTTTCAAAAACCCTAATTCCTTCTCACTTTCCACAACCGTCGAAAACTCTTGACCCTCTCTCTCTACAGCGCTTTTGTCTTTCCCCCGTTTCTCGTTTTTTTTCGCGTTCTCAACGCCGCGTATTCGTCGTCGGATTCGCGATTTTTTCTTCGCGTTTTCGGACATTTTTCAACCGATTCACATCTTTGTTTCGGTGCCTCGTTCTGCATTCCGCTTTTCGGGGTTGTTCCCTTGTTTCCTCTTCATCTCCCGTACCTTTTTCACATTTCCGGCCTTTCGGCCGATTTCGACCTCAAGAGTTGACTTTCAGTTGACACTTCGATTCCCGGCCCGATTTTCCTTCCCTCCGGCATTTTCCGCACATCTCTCTGACATGGCGGACGACATTCCTACGTGCGGGACCCCCGGACGCATGAGATGGATCCTGGGGGGGCTCCGGTTAGCTCCTCCGTTGGGCGAGCGCCCGTCGATACCGCGACCTATCGACCGGCGGCCTGTTTTCTGCCCCTACGGCTGCGTCAAGTTCCGGAGCTTGAGGCATGTTGGCGGCCTGAGCTCTACTGGTGAGACTAACGCCCCCTTTCATTTGCACTTCCGAGGTAACTCTCTTTCTTTCTGCTTTACTTTCCGCAATGTAGGATACAAATGTCATAGTTAATTGTACTCTTTAATTGCTTGAATCTGAATAGTCGTAGACTGTAGTTGACTGTAACATAACATACAACTGATATCTGCTGAGACTGAAATGCACACACACTGCACTAGCCTGAATCACTCAAACACATGCACTCACTGGTATTTCACTGTATGCGCACTGGCACCCGAGTATTTTGTCTGAATCTTCAAACCTGCCGTCATGCTATATCTGTTCTAAACACAACCCAAACACGCTGACACTCAACTATTATTTCACTGTAAGCACCCGGACCCGGTATTATGCCTGAATCTCACAAACTTGCACCACATGCTTCATCTACTTTTCAAAATCGCATTTTGAATGTTGTCTTGCAATTGTTTTTTCTGCTTAACAGGGGGTTCCCATAACCATTCGCGGTATGGGATACTGGTGCCGGAGTGGTACTGAATGAGCTCCCTGACGCGGCTCCGACGCATCGTGGATCGGCGGGTTTCGGCGCCTTCTGCTGAGGACTCTCCAGGCTCTCCACATGCAGCCATCTCCTTCGCTTGGCGGAGAGATGGTGGGCACACCACCGATTCTTTTCACTTCTCTGCTGAGGGGATATGACGGTGACCTCATGACTTTCGATCCTCACTGGATCGGGTAGGGGCTGATCCGATCCCTTTTGACATCGCGATGGAGAGTGGACCGCCGCTCAGGTTTATTTTACCTGGGGGACGGCCCACCTCTCGCTCGTCCAGCTTCGTTCGATACTTGCTGGTGTCGAGTCAGTTTCGGGTCAGCCTGTTTTGGGGAGGAGGCCCAGATGAACCTGGAGGAGTGGAGAGGTCATGCCGCCGGCTTCCTCATGTTCTGTTCGAGACTACACCATCTTCGCCGACGCCGGGAACACCGTGCCTCTCGGTCTTCTCACAGCGCACTGGGGGAACGTCCGGTGAACAGAAATCTTGCACTATGATGGGGGCGGCGCCGTTGTCCACTCTCTACGGGTACATCGAGCTCGGCTTCGCCGCGCAAATGGGCAGCTATTCGGGGCTAACTGCAGGCTGTGTTGGGGAAGGCTAGTTGGGAGGTTGATGGTTGTGGCGTTTGAGTTCCTTGGGAGGTAAACAATTTCCTCACTGTCGTGCCCCCTCACCGTACTCACCGCTGGTGG
>NW_021024595.1:73331-102336 GCF_004153795.1 Camellia sinensis | reverse complement strand
GGGGTGTTTTGGCTCTCTTTACTTGCTATGTGAGTGTATCTATGCAGGGAACACGCATAGTTTGCAAGTTTGAGTATCAGGCCTGAGGGCACTAGTATCAGTTTATGAGAATCAGTTATATCTGTGGGTATCCGATTCAGTATTTTGGGGGCAGTGATTTCGGGCAACAATGGTCAGCAGTAGAGTACAGTTGTTCGGCTACATCTGTGTTTGATCCATTTGGGCTGAAACGCTGCTTGTTTTTCCTTTCAGTTCAGAGAGTTGATACAGAATAGCTAGTGTTCCTCCTTGCTGAGACAAGATAGATATCTGATTCGTCAGTCATCGTTCAGTACAGCGAACTTACCATGACGCAGAATTCGGAGGAGATTGTGGTTATAACGGCCGCATCAGATCAAGGAATCACTCTGCAAAGCGAGACCAATGTCGATGTACCGCATCCACCCAGGTCACCTGTCGCGCACTCGGTCTGGACCTCCCAGTTGTATCTCATGAGCCCACCACATTCGAATTGATGGGAATGATAGGTGACCTCCAGAGATCCGTGGCCGATCTGGCCTATGGAATGTCGGCTTCGCCACCAGCTGCACCGTATGCCGGGAATTTCATACCACAGGAGCCCCCGCTACTGGGGCGGATTGTGATCGAGCTCAGCCAACCAGAGGTTGCCTCCAGCAACAGCAACGACGTGTTAGCAACAATCGGGCTTCGCTTTGATGTAGTAACCCAAACCCCCGTTTAGGCTGAGGCCAGAGACAAGAACAAAATGAAGGCAGATGCCGATGGATGATGCCTAAAGTTATGGATGATGCTTTCCCCACTCCAACCGAAAACGGTTCAAGCCGGGCAGAAAATCGGGATGGACCCCGTCATGCCAAGATAGTCCCTGTCATCCCTAACCCTGTACCAGGAAAAGATCAGAAAGCCAAGGCAGTGCCTGCCGACCCTTTCGCTAGTGCGTCTAGCAAGAACCCTCAGACTTCAAAGTACCCGCCTCGAGGGCGCGGAGCCTTTCATGCCCTCTACATGCCTCTGTCTAGGGCATTTCAAATATTGGCTAAAAAGGGGCATCTTAAACCCCTCGAGCCTCGGCCCCTCCCGAAGAATCTCCCTTTCTCGCATGATGCTACCTTGTACTGCGCGTACCACCAACAGGCCGGTCACAGTACCGATGGTTGTTTCCGCCTTCGTCATGAAGTGCAAGATTTGATCGACAATGAGGTCATCCTCCCGCCTACCTCAGCAAAGTCTGTTACCACTGAGCTATTGGACTTCGAGGATACTGCAAATTTGTGATCAGGGGTTGGACCACCTGCGGGCGGCGCTCGGTGTATTTTGGATGTGGCGTCTGGCATGCATTTTTGGAGCATCTGCGAATGCTAGTTTTGTAAATCCTGGCTTGCGTGTCGAGTCAGTCTTTTGTTTTGTTTTGAGTCTGTCTCATTGTCTTGAGTCAGTCCTTTTGCTTATGGGTCTGTCTTGTTGTAGCGAGTCAGTCCCCTTTGTATAGAACGTCGGGTGATTCTGGAACTGTTGCCTTGAACACCGTTTTGTTTTGTAATTATCCTTTTGCTTTTCTTTTGAGTCTGTCTCTATCGTGGAGCCAGTTGCAACCAGGGAATCTGAATGAAACAGTTGCGGCTATCATGTTTCCATGCTTACTACTATTCTGAATTAGTTGTGCCAGGGGACTTGAATGAAACAGCAGTACATTCCACCTGTTCTCTTGTGCCCTGAAAATTATTGCATTGACCTAAGTTTTTCAAAACTTTTTGAACACTGCGGTGAAAACAAAGAGGAAGGAATTCCTCGGGTTTTGCGAACTTTGATCAAATTGAGAGAAAGAGGGGCGTGCTAAGCCCTTAATGATTGAAATCATGCTTGTCAGCGTGAGTACTGAGAAGGACCCTGGCTTGATCCAGACTGGTTCCACACTGTCTTCAGCGTGAGCGATTCGTCGCTTCTTTAAAAACTTTCAAAAACAAAATGTTTTGCGCAGTCTTGCGACGACCTGTGTGGAATCGCTCTTGAGATTGTGCAGCTTAAGATCGCTCTCAGCCTCAAGACTCGAGCCCTTGTTTTAAAGCCTTGAACCACAATTCGGAGTGTTCAACGATCGACCATCAAGAGAGGCCTGTGTGGCCAGATTGGAAGCAGCCCTCGAACAAGAGGCACCAAAGTCAGATCAAGAAGATCAGATCTCATCAGAAGAAGCCTGTAAAGCTAGAACAGAAGCACCCCTCCAAACTAGGGGCAAAAATGTCCGATTTGCTCGAAGAGCCGAAGATGGGTCCTTCAGTAAGTCAATGCAACAGCCACTCTCCTGGATACGGATGGCTTCAAAACCCTAAAACCATTTGGCATGGACTTGTTACACTTTTACCCTTTGAGCGGCTCGCTGGGCCGAAAACCCGGAAGGGCAACCCAGGCAAAAGTTAGAGCAAAAGAAAATATATACAAAAAAAAGGAGAAAATATACAAAAGAGAGAAAAAATACAAAAAAGAAAAAAATATATATACAAAAGAGAGAAAAAAAAAAGAAAGGGAAGAAAGAAAAAAGAAAGAAAAGCTCCCAAGGTCGAAAACCCGCATCGGGCGCCTTGGCAAAAGTTAGAGCCTAAAAGGTGAAGGTTAAAATACCCGAGTGTACCTTAGCCGGAACTACGTAAGGCTTGATTCCCATGTTTGGGATACATAGGCAACTTCATCCTGAAGTCCAGCCCCCAACGCTTTCATAGCGCCTCAGTCCATGTAATGGTTTTGATTATTCTTGCCCTCCCCGAATCCGATAGTTCGGTTGTGACAACCGGATACGTAGGCAACTTCATCCCGAAGTTCAGCCCCCAACACCTTCAAAGTGACTGTGTCCATATATTGGCTTTGACCATCTTCATCTTCTCTGTATCTGAGAGAGTTCGGTCGTGATCATCACTAGTGAGGACTGTTTACAATATGCTGCGGCATCATCCAGACAAGGGACAACTTTCCGTTGCCATGAGTCGCCGTTCAAACTAGGGGCAACTTTCCGTTGCCGTGCAGCGTCCTTCAAACAAGGGGCAATTTTCCATTGCCTCCGAACCGAGGTTGCGCATCTCGAGGGTAAGTTCCGTGTTTGTTTAGCACCGGTCGTTTGCAAAAATAGTTTTTGAAAATTTTTACTGAGGTTGACTATTTTCACGAAAACTATTTCATTTCTCCAAAACTTAGACCGTTTTGGACCCAAAAAAAGAAAATTTTCAGTGCTTATGGCCTGACTTGCATAATTTTCAAATCAAAAATCGAACAAGTGTGTTAATCTAACTCTCATATTGGTCAAAATTGTTTTAGTAGAAAACCAAAACAAAAATGGTCATAATGATGAACTAAGGGCACAATTGAGTTAGGCTTCCTATTTTTCTCCCATCGCCAACATACTTGCCAAAAAGGGCACAACTCAAGCTGTCATTAAAGGGCTGAAAGCTCTCTCAACCTCTGAGCAACGAGGTATCGAATGAAGTGCGAAGCACGAATCTGAAGGGATCAAGGTACTCCGTTCCCTTACCAGGGGCATCGACCAAGCGCCATCGGAAGAAACAGCCGTGAGCTAACCATGTTGGGCGTGAACCCACAACTTCCCAATTCATCCATTAAAAATCCTGGGGAGAGATAAAAATGAGAGAATAAAGAATAGAGAGGTGTAAGTTGAGAGAAAAAGCGAGCCAAAGGGTTTTGAGAGAAAAACCGAGCCTGAGGGCCGAGTGATGTGAGAATCACAAATAAGAAAGGGTGGGAGATAATGCCCAGAGGAACTGGCTCCTCGTGATTTAAAGTCTTTTTTATGCACGTCGATATGTCGTGTCTTTTGTTTTGTTTACTTCAACCTTTGTTTTGAGTCTTTTCCGAGTGTGTCTCGTTGTGTTCAGGTAGTTTACCTTTTGATTTTCGCTGTTGAGTCTTTCTCGCTGAGTTCAGTTGTAGGTTCAATACCCCGGTTTGAAGAACCCTTTTTCAATTTCAAAAATTAATCGTTTTGTGCTCAGAATGCTGTGCCATTCTCCACATTTGTGCAAAAACATGATTTGGTTCTTTCATACAACTGCAGGGTCCACCCCCGATAAGTGTGAACAGGAAAACCTGGGCCCCTTTGAAGCTTCTGGGTTTCAGATCGCATCTGAGTGTGCTTCAACTTCAGTAGATTCAACCTTCATGGTCCGTCTTGTCAGATTTGGGCTGTTTGTTCAGGATCTGCTGTGTTCAAAATGAACCAAGCGCTATGTTATGAGCTGTATGCAGATTAATCCCCAGTAGAGTATGAGCCAAGTGCTCAGAATGTGCAGTGGTTGGTATGGGTTGTTTTGTTGTTGGCTAGTTCGTTATCTGATTATTACAATGCAAGTGTTCAATTTTCAGACAACAGATCAATTTCATTTGAGATGTAACATGATGCAATGCAATGCAATATATGAAATGTACAAATGCAACACTTTTTCAGACAAAAAGTTTGTTTCATTTCATCATCTTTTTCAAGTACATGGTTTTGGAAATAAAAATCTGCCTGCGGCAGTACAAGGTACTCTAGCTACCAGCAAAAGGTACAAAAGAAAAAGGAAAAGAAAAACAGCAAAAATCTGGATCAATGACAAAGGATCTCAGGCCTGGGAGTCTGTCCTAGTCCTCTTCCTGGATGAAGGTCCAGGAGCATCATGAGCGTTGTCATCTGAGCCCGAGTCCGAGCCGTCTAAGATCTCCTCCGACGACGACTCTGCCTCCGCCTCCGACTCCTCGTCATCGTCATCAGGGACTGGAGCCCGCAAGCTACTCCCGACGTGAGTGCGCCCCGCCTTGGTGCGGGGGAATACTCTGCCCTCTCCATCTCCTCTGGCAGGAACAGAAGGCCAGGCTGGAACACCTCCCACAGTGGGAATCTGGAAGGGAGGCTAGAAAACACAAAAGGCAAATGCATCAGAATATTGTGAGCAGTGTATCGGTACAGAATGCAGTGTGTGAATACTGTGAGCAGTATATCAGTGCAGAATGCAGTGTATGAGTACAGTGTGAGAATGCCGTGAGCAGTTTATCAGTGCAGAATGCAGTGTATGAGTACAGCGTATGAATGCCGTGAACAGTTTATCAAGTGTTGTGCTGTGCACCAGATTATGTGAAGCAGCTTATGAGTATGGTTTGAGACCGTGATCAGAAGAACATATCGGAATGCTGTTGAGGGCCAGGAGGTCGAAAGTCCGCTGCAACATCCCCATCATGGAGGCATTCAGCTCCAAGGACTGCCGAGTATACTCGGAAGAAGCCTGCAAAAGTATCAAATGCATCAGTATTCTGCGGAATATCAAATAAACTGAAATTTAATGCCAATACAAGATGCATAAAATGTAGTAATACATACCGAAGGCAAGTCATGGAAACCGACCAACTCATGGTCAGCCGGAGGAGGAGCAAAGGGGATCTGGTAGGTCGCCCCACCCTGCCCTTGGCATGTCATCATCGTGGGTAGCGCTGGCCAGCTAACCCCCCGACCCCTCCGAGCTCCGCTCCTGCCACAGACACGAGCTGTCCTCGACGTCCCTACCCCCGCTCCCGCTCCAGCTACTGGCGTCGCAGGTCCCCCTCTCTCAGCTCGGTGGCCACTACTCAGAGGCCGCATAATGTACGTCTGAATATACTCTGAGTAGTCGCCCTCGCCCCTAAAGCCCTCCGCGTCCCAGCCGATCGTGTAATCGGCCATCTCCTCGGTAGTGAACCTCTCGGTATCCCTCATGTGGGTAGGAAGCGGACCCGGAACTATCTGATCTGGCAAGCCCAAGGTCTGGCGTAGGAAACGCTCACCTAAGTTCCAAGCCCGATAGACCGGGCCCTCCAGCAAAATCCAAAAACGTGCAGTCTCCTCTGCACCGGCAAACCGATCCCGAGTCACGGCTGGCAGTGGAGCTCAAGGCTGCTAGGTGATCTGAAAATGAAATATAGATTGTTATTTACTATTATTGACAATACAGTGTAAAGTGAAGCTTAAATGAACCGCAAGTAAAACATACCTTTGCGGGGGTAATAGTGTCAAAGTAGCGGCGGAAAAAGATGAATGTCTCCCGCGACGGAGAAGTGGAAAGAATCGGTGGTGTCCCACTACCTCTCCACTAAAGCAGCAAGGAGAGGTCTGCTCGCAGTAAGGCGCGAGAGTCCCCTGCAGAATGCGCCAAATCCGGCCTGGTCAACAATGCGACGGACTGCGTCCGGTAACTCCATGTACCAATCCCTGGCAGCAACATTCCCATACCCACAGACAGTATGGGAATCTCCCTGTTCAAAAGCAAATAGTTGTGAAGAATATAAAATGTACAGTTTTGAAGAGTATTCAGAATTGGTGGCAATATAGCGTGTGTGCACGTTTTCAGGTTCAAACAAACATCGGGTGTCGGTGTGCTAGCAAGGAACTACAGCATATGATGTGTCAGTGTGTTTGAGTGGTTCAGTACAGATACAGCGTGTGTGCACATTTTCAGGTTCAAACAAACATCGGGTGCCGGTGTGCTAGCAGGGAACTACAGCATATGATGTGTCAGTGTGTTTGAGTGGTTCAGTACAGATACAGCATGTGTGCATATTTTCCAGATTCAAACAGATATCAGGTGCCGGTGTGCTCGCAGTGGAATACAGTGTGTACTGTGTCAGTGTGTCTGAGTGATTCAGGGCCAGTGCAGTGTGTGTGCACGTGTCAGTTTCAAACAGATATCAATTGCAAGTGTGTTCACAGTTAACTACAGTATACAGTGCATCAGTGTATCTGAGCTAAGCAGTTAAAGAATATAATCGAATATGGCAGTTAAGTGTTCTATATTGTGAAAAATGAAACGGGGGAGAGTATACCTCGGAAGCGCCATGTGATAAATGTGACTCCGACTCAAGCAGAAGCAGCTCTGGTTGCACCCTCCTGTCAAAACTCCGGAACTGGCGAAGCCCGTCAGGAGGAAGCACATGAATCGTCGGCCGGTAGGTCGCCGGGTCGAACGGGCGAACGCTCAAGGGGAGGAGCTCGGCCTCTGGGTCCATCTTGTGATCCGGGGGAGTCCCGCCCCGTGGAATATCACCCGCTATGTCAAAAGTGGTGCGAAAATGGCCGAAAGAGTGAAAATCGGGCAAGAATATGAAAAGTCAACCCTGGGAGGGTGAAAAATGGCCGGAAAGGTCGGGATGCAGAAAAGGCATGGAAATCAAGAAAAACTTGGGGAAAACAAACCCTAAGAGGCAGAAATTGAAAAGGAGACACCGAAACGAAGTTTCGATCGGATGAAAGTGTTCGAAACGCGATGAACTTCGCGAATCAAGCGTCGAAAAGGGCACGAGAATCAAGGAAAACGGAGAATGAAAGAGGGAAAAATGCTCTAGAGAGAGAGAGCAACTATTTTCGGCCAAGGAAAATGAAAGAAATAGGGTTTGAAACCCTATTTTAAAAGACCCAAGGCGAAAAGTCAAAACTACCCCGAATCAGGCATTTTTGGCCGGTCGGCTACATCTTTGGCCAGCCGGCCAAATGTTTGGCCGGTGATGTTTTTTTGTGGCCGGTGGATGGCCGGTGACATCCCCTGATGGCTGGTGAGCCTCCTACAACCTTGTTCGGGTCATATGTGTAGTTTGGGGCCTTCATTGCCTGAGGAAGTGCAAGAAAAGTGCATTTCTGAAGCTTGACCGGCCCCTGTTTTGACCTCAGACTGTGTCTTCTGTGCGTGGCACTCGAATATGTGCAAGGTGTATCCTTTTTGTATCCTTTTGTCTCTTTTAAGATTCGAAAGTCACCCCACATGCACTGCTTTACAACGCTTTGGTATGAACGCGTGTTGAGTTATATATCATTATGCTTGCATTGTTATGCATATTAACGGTTTGGCGAGACCTTAAATACGCTCGGTCTAGGAGACCTTAAATCCTCTGAAGGTGTAAATCCTTCGGTGTTTGTTGTGCCCGAATGACTTTTGATAAGTTGCATTATACATGTATTTCAAGCGACCCGCATCGTCGCATATTCAAGTTCACGTGCATTCCAAAAGCTGCACGTTGTCGCCCATTTCAAGATCATCTGCATTGTCATGCATCTCAAAAGCCGTACGTTGTCGCGCATTTCAAAATCATGCATCCTCATGCATTTGCATTTCAAAAACAAAACAAAACAAAAAAAATGCATATGGCATGTATCATTGTAAATAATGCATATGTCATGCATCATTGTAAATAGTGCATATGTCATGCATCATTGTTAAATAGTGCATATGTCATGCATTCATTGTAAATAGTGCATATGTCATGCATACCACTGTAAATAATGCATATGTCATGCATCTTACTGCAAATATTACATTTACGGCCATCCATTGCATATTGTAGATATTGCATTGTAGCTTGCATGCATCCACTGCATCACTTCCATCTAGGGTTTGCGCCTTTCCTTGTTGAGCTTGGTCTGGTATGTGCTCATACTTTTCACGTCTATACACTCATAGTCCTGTATGACCGTTCTATGTTAGATGTGACTTGTTCATGTCCATGCCTTTCCTAGGCAAGATACGGCTTGGCCGTAGGCCTTAATCCACTGTATCCATTCCATTGCATATTTGTAAATAGTGCATTATAGCTTGCACGCATCGACTGCATCCCCCCCCCATCTATGGCTTGCGCCTTTCCTTGTTGAGCTTGGTCTGGTATGTGCCCATACTTTTCATGTCTATACACTCATAGTTCTGTATGACTGTTCTATGTTAGACGTGGTTTGTGTGTGTGCACGCCTTTCCTAGACAAGATTTCGTTTGGCTGCTTGCCATATCCATTGTATATACATTACATTGTAGTGTAATTTTTGCATCCAGCATTAGGATCATTGGTCTTTCTACAACGGGTCATTTCCCCACCTATGTCATTCCACCCAATTACTTGTTCTTGTGTCTGTCTACATCACTCATAGTTCTGCATGTGTACGTGCCTATTCCACGTTGGCATGTTGGTTTGAGGGTTGCGGCACCTTTTCTATGGTAGACGGACTTTGCATCTCCATCAATCTATTTGACATTTGTGTGGTTTTGAACCGCTCATGATTTGATCATGATTCAATTGCATTGCATTTTCATTTGCATTATTATACATAGTTTTGTATATATCGCATATCATTTTGCATTCATTTTGCATGTTGTGCATATTGCTAACGATATATGTACTTGTTAAGTTTTCTTGCAGGCACAATATTGTATGTACGGTTCATTTGAAGCTGGTGCAACCAGACGAACCGCGCAGGTATTGTATTCTCCGAGTGAGACGTATCGAGAATTGTATAATTCTCTTACATCCTTTCCACATCGTAGTGTAGTTTGGTCTATGCTAGCTTAAAACTGTCGCATGTTATGCTTCATTACAGTTTTCTTTGCATGATCATAAGTTATGTTCGGCTCCTTGCGTTGTCAGTTGCATTTTGCCCCTGCCTTCGGGCGCATATCTTTGCTTGTCTTGCATGTTTCTTTAAGTCTTCGGCCTTGTCAAAAATGGGTCGTCTCTGGGCTTTGACATTCACTCCCGTCATTGTTATGACTTTCGAGTTCTGTCAAAGAGGGGCAGCTGTAGACACCCCATTTTTGACTGTCCTCAAGGCTTGGACGTCATCGTTTGAACACGCGATGATTATCCATGCTTGTGTTTGTTTTGAGTTTCGAAAAGTCTTGGCTGCGCGCCTTGCCTTAGAATCTCTTAACTTCTCTATTTTGTGCCTGGTTGCGGACCAGAAGCTTGTGGATGTGTTCCTGAGGGAAGGGGATGGCCTGTCGACCAAGTCTCCTGCCCACCGGCCACCTTGATTTTCAATTGGCCAAATGTGATGGCCGGCCGGCCAATTTGACTGCCGGTCGACCACTTTGATGGTCGGCCGGCGAAGTGTGGTTTTCAATAGATATCTCTGTAGACAGCTGGCAGCTGTCATTCCAGGCCATACCCCAGTCCATGCCTGGACGTGGGAGTTCTGAGGAGCTGCAGATTGATATATTTCTATATCAATCAAGCTCTCTTGCAACAAAAAAAAAGGGGGGGGGGGGATATACAACTTTGAGCAAAAAAAAAAAAATCTTTCTCTCTCTACATTTTCTGCCTCTCTCTATAAGGTTTAGGGCTTGTTTGTGCTCAAAAGTGTATTTTCTTTGCACTTTTGCATACAAACACCTAGTTCTATACTCCCTTTATTGAGTTTAGTCCTTGGAGGTGATTTTTGGGGTGATTTGAAGCTTTTTTTGGGTCCAAAAGTTGCTGATTTGCTGCTGTGCTTCAAGGGTGAGCTTTTACTTCTTTTAAGCCTTGTTTTCATAGCTTGTTTTGCCATATTTGCAACTGTTTTTGAGCTTAACATATAACATAGAAAAGTCTTATTTTTATCTGCCCTAAATAGTTTCTTAAGGGTGTTTTAAGCTTTGGGGTTGTTTGACCCCTCTTAAGGCTTGTTTGGCCCATATTTTGTGCCATTTCGGTTGAGCTCCGGGACTGTTGTGTTTGGGCCTCCTCACCACTGAAATCTTGAGGGATTTCAGTGATGAGGATGGTGCCTTGAGGTCCTAAGAAGGAGAGGGCCACCCCCTCTCCTTGTTGTCCTTGAAAAGGGCCATTTTTGCCTCTCGAGGGAGCATCTTGTTTAAGTGTATGTTGGCCACGGTTTAACTGATTTTTGTGCTTATTATGTCATAATATAGCTCTGTTTTCAGTTGGTTTGGACACACCTTGCATGCCTTGCATACATGTCTTGTAATGCCACATTTTTTCCTTAACATGCTTTAGGTGTAAACCCTTGTTCTAACATGATTTAGGCTTAGCATTGTGAAGCTTACATGCATATTTTGATGTGCTAAGGGACTGTTTTAGGTCATTTGAGTCATTCATGTCTTGCTTTGTATAGCTACCATGCAATCCCTCTTGAATGCCTTAAGCTTTGGCCTCTCTAGCATGCATTACTTGCATTATTTCAGTGGTTTGAGACCACTTACCATGTTATTTCAGTCCTTATAACACGCTTGTATGCCTGCCTTTGATGCCCCTTTGATGCCTTATGAGGTTGTGCCTTGTGCTCCATGTTTGGTCATTGTGCATGCCCTTGAATTTATGTCATTTAGATGCTATCTAAGTGGTCTTTAGGCTTTGTTTTAATATGTTAAAACTTTGTTTTGATCATTTAATTCATGCCATGTTTGGTTTTGCTAAGGGTAGTTCAATACCTCTTTAGCTTGCCTTAAGTACTTGGACCATTGTTGCATGCTTTGCTTGTTTTGATTACTTGGTTTGGCACCCCTCTTTCAAGCAATTTCAGAGCTTATGATACATGCCATATGCCCATGTTTGTCTTCCTTTAAGTGTGCTTAAAGGTTGCTTATTTGATGTTCAAGTGTTAGCCCATTTGCTTGCATGTGTGTGTGTGTATTGGTTATCATTTCCATAGCATTGGCCACTGTTTTAGGCTTGTTTAAGAGCTACCGAATTTAGTTTAAGTCCACCCTTTGGCATGTTGTTGCATGCTTAGCTTATGACATGTTGTTGCATGTTGAAATGATGTTGCAGTTAGCACGTATTCTCCTCCTTGTTTTGGTTGCTTAACATGCCATAGGTTTTGCATGCTTGTGTGTTGACATTGTGCCTTGTATGCTCATTTAACTTGCATGCTTGTTATATACCTTGCATGCTTCCCACATGCTCATGTTGCATGCCTAGTTAACATACTTAGGTTGCATTGCATTTGCATGCATCTTTCACCTCTTGATCAAGCCATGATAGAGGTTGAAAGCCCCTTTGTTTGCTTATTTGCATTGCATTTCATTTAAAATCAAAGTGCATACTTGGTTTCTTGGGCCATCATGCATTGAAATGCGTGATTGATGGTCCGAGAATCGAGGACCGTGTCCCTTTCAGTCATAAACATGATAGGGGATATGTTGGTGCATACATTTGCTTGAAATACATTGCTATGCCTTGCCTGCCCTCTGCTGCTATCAAGCAGGTTTCTCCAGGATGTTTTGGCCGGCCGGCCATATATATTGCCGACCGACCAAATATATTTGGCCGAGAGCTCAATGGATGGTCGATGACCACTTCAAAATGGCCTGTGATGATCGCACTCAGCCGGTGGTGTTCCACAACACTCAGAGAAGCAACCTTGGGAGTTGTGCAATTTTTAGAGAATCAGAACAGTCAAAGTAGAGGCAAACTTGTGCATGGCGTTGGATTTCCGAGCAAACCCGAGCACGCGCGCATTGGATCCTCTTCCCGAGGCCTTTACTGCTTTCTTAGCTTAGTTAATTTGCTTAATTAATTACGTGGTCTGTAATAATTAATTAGATTGTAGGTTAATTGATTTGTATTATTCTTTTGGTCCCTCTGAGCGAGGGTGAATTTGTAATAAGTGTGGGTGCGTGTGTGCATGTCTTCCAACCCCCACTTCTTTCCCCCTTTTACTTACCTGCTTTGATGGCTAGTATTAGGACATGTTTACTTTAGCATACCTTATGCTATGCATGCGTGCATCATTCATTGGTCTTGTATGCACCATGCTCGGCGCATCATACTAACTGCATAAGTATTTCAAATCTAACTTGAATACATGCTACTTGTGCATTTTCACATGTCATTTATAGACTAGCCGAGCCTACTCTAGTGACATTCCGTATGCGTTGCATTAGGCATTTAAACATGGACTTGGATCATGCATGATTGCTAACATGTTCTTGTTTTGGCACGGAGTACTGGGTGAGTTCTTTATGCTTTAGCATCTCACATGAGTGTGAACGTTAACATGATAGCATGATTACCATGAGGCTAGATGCTTATTTGATGAACTGCTTGAATGCCTGTGGGTGGAGGTTGGATTGTTTGAGTTGGGATAACTCGTTGAAATTCGTATTTTAGCCTACCTGTGAGTAGCAAATTCCAAAGCGTTTTCCAAACAAACGGATATGCAATGTTTTGTTCCAATTTAGGCTATTTGGTCTATACTTGTTTGCTGTGCACATAACATAGTAGTTCAAGGCTAATAACCGGAATAAGAACACATAACGTTTTCAAAAACGGATATCACGGTTAGTAGAGGCCGAACTTCGGATCGGGCGAGAGGGGGTGCTCATAGCTGACCTTCCCCAATCATACCCAAGCTCCCGAGCTGAGGCAACTTTCGTGATGATGGACACGTGGCCTTTGGCCCCGAGTCAGGGTTTCCTAAATTCCCCCATAAAAAATATTTAGGTGGCGACTCTGTATCTGGCAAAGCAGTCCATCTTTGGCACATCTTTTCTAAAAATCTATTTTCTCAAAAACGATTTGTCAGATTTGGACTCTTTGGTTCAAAATAAGAACCGTGACAATTTGAGAGTTCGAACTGTAGCGAGCCCAAAAACGAACAGAACGGGGGGACTCGTCCTCCCGGGGCGTTCGGGGACGTCTACAGTTTCTGGCGACTCTACTGGGGAGCTAGAGAGCTTGACTCGAACTCGTGATATCCTGTTTTGATTTCATTTATGTGTCTCTTTGCATTGCATGTGCATTGGTGCACCTAGGACACCGTGTTTGCCATCTGCGATTCCTGAACGGTTTGCCGGAGGCTTGACTTTGTCAAAGCATGCCATAAGGCTGACCGGTTGTGGGCTCTAACTGTATGGGAACACAAACCCTGGTTTTACCGGGGCACCCTTTTCGACCATTCGACCTAGTGCATATCGAAATCCATAGTGACTATTCCAAACTAGGACAGGTTGCTTACCCGATGTTAGGTTGTTTTGAAAACTGTTGCGTGCATAGTGAAACCCTAGCTCCTGACAAAATAGGACAGGGAAACCCTACCCCTCCATAGGGGTGTTTTGGCTCTCTTTACTTGCTATGTGCTTTTAGAGTGCATCTCTATAGGGAACGTACATATCAGTTTGCAAGTTTGAGTATCAGACCTGAGGGCACCAATATCAGTTTATGAGAATCAGTTATATCTGTGGTTATCCGATTCCGTATTTTGGGGGCAGTGATTTCGGGCAAAAGTGATCAATAGTAAAGTACAGTTATTCAGCTATACTAGCGTCTGTTCTGATTGGTCCGAAATGCTGCGTGTTTTCTCTTTCAAGGGTTCAGAGAGTTGATACAGAATAGCTAGTGTTCCCCCTTGCTGAGACAAGACAGATATCTGATCTGTCAGTCACCTTTCAGTACAGCGGACTTATCATGGCGCAGAATTCAGAGGAAATTATGGTTATGACGGCCGCATCAGATCAAGGAATCACTCTGCAAGGTGAGACCAATGCCGATGTATCGCATCCACCCAGGTCGCCTGTCGCGCACCTGGTCTAGACCCCCCAGTTGTATCAGGCTCGTGAGCCCACCACATTCAAATTGATGGAAATGATAGGTGACCTCCAGAGATCCGTGGCCGATCTGGCCTATGGAATGTCGGCTTCGCCACCAGCTGCACCGTATGCCGGGAATTTCATACCACAGGAGCCCCCGCTACTAGGGCGGATTGTGATCGAGCTCAGCCAACTAGAGGTTGCCACCAGCTACAGTAACGACGTGTCAGCAACAACCGAGCTTCGCTCTGATGTAGTAACCCAAACCCCCGATTACGCCGAGGCCAGAGACAAGAACAAAATGAAGGCAGATGTCGATCCCATTGAACAACTGCTGTGGGCAGCCAAGGCTTTAAAAGCCAGGGGGATGAATAAGCAACAAGTATTCGCAGTCATGACTAAAGTTGTGGATGATGTTTTCCCCACTCCAACCGAAGGCGGTTCAAGCCGGGCGGAAAATCGGGATGGGCTCCGTCATGCCAAGACAGTCCCTGTCATCCCTAACCCTGTACCAGGAAAAGATCAGAAAGCCAAGGCAGTGCCTGCCGACCCTTTCGCTAGTGCGTCTAGCAAGAACCCTCAGACTTCAAAGTACCTGCCTCGAGGGCGCAGAGCCTTTCATGCCCTCTACATGCCTCTGTCTAGGGCATTTCAAATATTGGCTAAAAAGGGGCATCTTAAACCCCTCGAGCCTCGGTCTCTCCCGAAGAATCTCCCTCTCTCGCATGATGCTACCTTGTACTGCGCATACCACCAACAGTCCAGTCACAGTACCGATGGTTGTTTCCGCCATCGTCATGAAGTGCAAGATTTGATCGACAATGAGGTCATCCTCCTGCCTACCTCAGCAAAGTCTGTTACCACTGAGCTATTGGACTTCGAGGATACTGCAAATTTCTGATCAGGGGTTGGACCACCTGCGGGCGGCGCTCGGTGTATTTTGGATGTGGCGTCTGGCACGCATTTTTGGAGCATCTGCGAATGCTAGTTTTGTAAATCCTGGCTTGCTGTCAAGTCAGTCTTTTCTTTTGTTTTGAGTCTGTCTCATTGTCTTGAGTCAGTCCTTTTGCTTGTGGGTCTGTCTTGTTATAGCGAGTCAGTCCCCTTTGTATAGAATGTCCGATGATTCCAGAGCTGTTGCCTCGAACACCGTTTTGTTTTGTAAATATTCTTTTGCTTTTCTCTTGAGTCTGTCTCTATCGTGGAGCCAATTGCAACTAGGGAATCTGAATGAAACAGCTGCGGCTATCATGTTTCCACGCTTACTACTATTCTGAATTAGTGTTGCCAGGGGACTGAATGGACTAGCAGTACCATTCACCTGTTCTCTCCCAAATATCATTGCATGACCAAATCAAAACTTTTTGAACATTGCGGTTGAAAAACAAAGAGGAAGGAATCCTCGGAGTTGCAAACTTTGATCCAAATTTGAGAGAAAGAGAGCGCGGCTAAGCCCTTAATGATTGAAAATTCATGCCTGGTAGCGGAGTACTGAGAAGGACCCTGGCTTGATCCAGGACTGGTTCCCACACTATCTTCAGCGCGACCGATTGTCGCTTTCTTTAAAAAAACTTCAAAAACAAAATGTTTTTGCGCGGTCCTGTGAAAGACCTGCTGTGGGATCACTCTTGAGATTGTGCAGACTTAAGGATCGCTTCAGCCTTCAAGACTCGAGCCCTTGTTTTAAAGCCTTGAACCACAATTCGGAGTGTTCAACGATCGACCATCAAGAGAGGCCTGTGTGGCCAGATTGGAAGCAGCCCTCGAACAAGAGGCACCAAAGTCAGATCATGAAGATCAGATCTCATCAGAAGAAGCCTGTAAAGCTAGAACAGAAGCACCCCTCCAAACTAGGGGCAAAAATGTCTGATTTGCTCGAAGAGCCGAAGATGGGTCCTTCAGTAAGTCAATGCAACAGCCACTCTCCTGGATACGGATGGCTTCAAAATCCTAAAACCATTTGGCATGGACTTGTTACAATTTTACCCTTTGAGCGGCTCGCTGCGCCGAAAACCCGGAAGGGCGACCCAGGCAAAAGTTAGAGCAAAAGAAAATATATACAAAAAAAAGAGAGAAAAATACAAAAAAGAAAAAAAAATATACAAGAGAGAGAAAAAAAGAAAGGGAAGAAAGAAAAAGGAAAGAAAAGATCGCAAGGTCGAAAACCCACATCGGGCGCCTTGGCAAAAGTTAGAGCCTAAAAGGTGAAGGTTAAAATACCCGAGTGTACCTTAACCGAAACTACGTAAGGCTTGATTCCCATGTTTGGGATACGTAGGCAACTTCATTCTGAAGTCCAGCCCCCAACCCTTTTACAGCGCCTCAGTCCATGTAAAGGTTTTAATAATTCTTGCCCTCCCCGAATCCGATAGTTCGGTTGTGACAACCGGATACGTAGGCAACTTCATCCCGAAGTCCAACCCCCAACACCTTCAAAGTGACTGTGTCCATATATTGGTTTTGACCATCTTCGTCTTCTCTGTATCCGAGAGAGTTCGGTCGCGATCATCACTAGTGAGGACTGTCTACAATATGCTGCGGCATCATCCAGACAAGGGGCAACTTTCCGTTGCCATGAGCCGCTGTTCAAACCAGGGGCAACTTTCCGTTGCCGTGCAGCGTCCTTCAAACAAGGGGCAATTTTCCATTGCCTCCGAACCGAGGTTGCGCATCTCGAGGGTAAGTTCCGTGCTTGTTTAGCATCGACCGTTTGTGAAAATAGTTTTTGAAAATTTTTACTGAGGTTGACTATTTTCTCGAAAACTATTTCATTTCTCCAAAACTTAGACCATTTTGGACCCAAAAAAAGGAAAATTTTCAGTGCTTACAGCCGGACTTGCGTGATTTTTGAATCAAAAATCGAACAAGTGTGTTAATCTAACTCTCATATTGGTCAAAATTGTTTGAGTAGAAAACCAAAACAAAAATGGTCATAATGATGAACTAGGAGCACAGTTGAGTCAGGTGTTCTGTCTTTCCCCATCGCCAACATACTTGCTAAGAAGGGCACAACTCAAGCTGTCATTAAAGGGCTGAAAGCTCTCTCAACCTCCGAACAACGAGGTATCGAACCAAGTGCGAAGCACGAATCTGAAGGGATCAAGGTACTCCGTTCCCTTACCTGGGGCATCGACCAAGCGCCATAGGAAGAAACAGCCGTGAGCTAACCATGTCGGGCGTGAACCCACAACTTCCTATTCATCCATTAAACACACCGGGGAGGGATAAAAAAAAATGAGAGAATAAAGAATAGAGAGGTGTAAGTTGAGAGAAAAAGCGAGCCGAAAGGTCTTGAGAGAAAAACTGAGCCTGAGGGTCGAATGATGTGAGAACCACAAATAAGAAAGGGTGGGAAACAATACCCAGAGAAACTGGCTCCTCGTGATCTGAGGTCCCCCGTCTCCGTTAACACGTCTTTATGTCATGTCTTTTGTCTTGTTTACTTCAACCTTTGTTTTGAGTCTTTTCCAAGTGTGTATCGTTGTTTTTAAGTTGTTTACCTTTTTTGTCTCTGCTGTTGAGTCATTCTTGCTATGTCCAGTTGTAGGCTCACTACCCCGATTTTTTTTTTTAAAAAAAAAAAAACCATCTTCAATTCCAAAAATTAATCGTTTTGTGCTCAGAATGCTGTGCCATTCTCCATATTTGTGCAAAAACATGATTTGGTTCTTTAATACAACTGCAGGGTCCACCCCTGATAAGTGTGAACAGGAAAACCTGGGCCTCTTTGAAGCTTCTGGGTTTCAAATCGCATCTGAGTGTGCTTCAACTTCAGTAGATTCAACCTTCATGGTCCGTCTTGTCAGATTTGGGCTGTTTGTTCAGGATCCGCTATGTGCAAAATGAACCAAGCACTGTGTTATGGGCTGTATGCAGACTAATCCCCAGTAGAGTATGAGCCGAGTGTTCAGAATGTGCAATGGTTGGTATGGTTTGTTTTGCTGTTGGCTGGTTCGTTATCTGATTATTACAATGCAAGTGTTCAATTTTCAGACAACAGATCAATTTCATTTACATTGAGGTGCAACATGATGCAATGCGATGCAATACATGACATGTACAAATACAACACTTTTTCAGAAAAAAAGTTTGTTTCATTTCATCATCTTTTTCAAGTACATGGTTTTGGAAATAAAAATCTGTCTGCGGTAGTACAAGGTACTCTAGCTACCAGCAAAAGGTACAAAAGAAAAAGAAAAAGAAAAAAAGAGCAAAAATCTGGATCAATGACAAAGGATCTCAGGCCTGGGAGTCCGTCTTAGTCCTCTTCCTAGACGAAGGTCCAGGAGCATCATCAGCGCTGTCATCTGAGCCCGAGTCTGAGCCGTCTCCGCTCTCCTCCGACGACAACTCTGCCTCCGCCTCTGCCTCCGACTCCTCGTCATCGTCATCCGGGACTGGAGCCCGCGAGCTATTCCCGACGTGAGTGCGCCCCGCCTTGGTACGGGGGAATACTCTGCCCTCTTCATCTCCTCCGGCAGGAACAGAAGGCCAGGCTGGAACACCTCCCACAGTGGGAATCTGGAAAAGAGGCTGAAAAGTATAAGAGGCAAACCCATCAGTATGCTGTGAACAATTTATCAGTGCAGAATGCAGTGTATGAGTACAGCGTGCGAATGCCATGAGCAGTTTATCAGTGCAGAATGCAGTGTATGAGTACAGCGTGAGAATGCCGTGAGCAGTTTATCAGTGCAGAATGCAGTTTATGAGTACAGCGTATGAATGCCGTGAGCAGTTTATCAAGTGTTGTGTTGTGCACCAGATTATGTAAAGCAACTTATGAGTATGGTTTGAGACCGAGATCAGAAGAACATACCGGATTGCTGTAGAGGGCTAGAAGGTCGAAAGTCCGCTGCAACATCCCCATCATGGAGGCATTCAGCTCCAAGGACTGTCGGGTATACTCGGAAGAAGCCTGCAAAAGTATCAAATGCATCAGTATTCTGCGAAATATCAAATAAACTGAAATGAAATGCCAATACAAGATGCATAAAATGTAGTAATACGTACCGGAGGCAAGTCATGGAAACCGACCAACTCATGGTCAGTCGGAGGAGGAGCAAAGGGGATCTGGTAGGTCGCCCCACCCTGCCCTCGGCATGTCATCATCGTGGGTAGCGCTGGCCAGCTAACCCCCCGAGCCCTCCGAGCTCCGCTCCTACCATAGACACAAGCAGTCCTCGACATCCCTGCCCCTGCTCCTACTGTAGCTACTGGCACCGCAGGTCCCCCTCTCTCAGCTCAGCGGCCACTACTCAGAGGCCGCATAATGTACGCCTGAACATACTCTGAATAGTCACCCTCGCCCCTAAAGCCCTCTGCGTCCCTGCCGATCGTGTAATCGGCCATCTCCTTGGCGGTGAACCTCTCGGTGTCCCTCATGTGGGTAGGTGGCGGACCCGGAACAATCTGCTCTGGCAAGCCCAAGGTCTGGCGTAGGAAACGCTCACCCAAGTACCATGCCCGACAGGCCGGTCCCTCCAGCAAAATCCAGAAACGTGCAGTCTCCTCTACACCGGCAAACCAATCCCGAGTCACGACTGGCAGTGGAGCCCAAGGCTGCTAGGTGATCTGAAAATGAAATACAGATTGTTATCTACTATTATTGACAATGCAGTGTAAAGCGAAGCTTAAACGAAACGCAAGTGAAACATACCTCTGCGGGGGTAATAGTGTCAAAGTAGCGGCGAAAAAAGATGAATGTCTCCTGGGGCCTCCGCACGCACCTCATGTCAAAGCGACGCGAAAATGGGACGACGAGAGGGGTCTGTACGTCTGGCACTGGGGCGAATCTCGGAAAGTAAGCGTAGACCCACAACTGCAGAGCCAATACCAGAAGGGTTATCAGATAAAGCAGAACACAAAATAAAGCAAAAATCGCAGGACCATGTATTGTGCAGTGTATTGAGCAAAGTGTACAGTGTGTGCAGTGTACAGTCAGTGTAAAGCAGGGTATATATGTGTGCCGTGTGTGCAGTATACGATCAGTATGAAGCATACCACAGTGTGTGTAGTGTACAGAGTACAGAAAATGTAAAGCAGAAATGGAAAGCAAAGGAGAAAACGTACCTCCCAAGCTCACCAGTAGCCTCCGAGCAGCTGTCCGCTGCAACGGGAGACTGAGCTCACGTACCCATACAGAGTGGCCAAGGCGGCGCCACCCCAGCCATAGCACAAGATCCGGGTGATGTCCACGAGAGCGCTGAGCAGGCAGAGGGGCACAGTGTTTGCCCGGTCGGCGAAAATAGAAGAGCGCTAAGCAGGCAGAGGGGCACAGTGTTCGCCCGGTCAGCGAAAATAGTCGTCCCTAGCAGGAACATGAGAAAGCCGCGCGCGTATCGCTCCACCGCCTCCTGAGTCATCGGAGCCTCCTCGACTAAGGCTGGCTGGACTCTAAACTGGACCTCGAACCATGAATATCGAACGAAGCCGGGACGTGCGAGAGGCGGCACCTCACCGAGCAGGTAGATCTGAGCAGCCTCCGCCTCGTCATGTCGGTATCGAAGGGAATCGAATCACCCCTAACCCACGATGCGGTGAGAATCGGAAATCATAGGGAGTCATCGTCATGTCTCCCAGCGACAAGAAAAGTGGAAAGAGTGCGGTGTGTCCCACCACCTCTCCAGCTAAGCAGCAAGGAGAGGCTGCTCGCAGTAAAGGCCGCGAGAGGTCCGCCTGCAGAATGCGCACAATCCGGCTGTCAACATGACGGACTGCGTCCGGTAACCCATGTACCAAGTCCTGGCGCAACATTCCATTACCACGTGACAGTATGGGAATCTCCCTGTTCAAAAGGCAAATAGTTGCGAAGCAATATTCAATGTACAGTTTTGAAGAACAGTCAAAAATTGATGCAAATATAGCGTGTGTGCATGTTTTCAGGTTCAAACAAACATCGGGTGCTGGTGTGCTAGCAGGGAACTACAGCATATGATGTGTCAGTGTGTTTGAGTGGTTCAGTACAGATATAGCGTGTGTGCACGTGTTCAGATTCAAATAGGTACCGAATGTCAGTATGCTCGCAGTGAACTACAACATGTGATGTGTCAGTGTGTTTGAGTGGTTCAGTACAGATATAGCGTGTGTGCACGTGTTCAGATTCAAATAGGTACCGAATGCCGGTATGCTCGCAGTGAACTACAACATGTGATGTACCAGTGTGTTTGAGTGGTTCAGGGCAAATTTAGTGTGTGTGCACGTGTTCAGATTCAAACGGATATCAAGTGCAAGTGTATTCGCAGTCAACTACAACATATAGTGTATCGGTTTATCCGGGCTAAGCAAATAAAGAGCAGAATCAACTATGGCAGTTAAGTGTTCTACATTGCGGAAAATGAAACGGGGGAGAATATACCTCGGAAGCACCGTATGAAAAGTGCGTCTCAGGCTCACGCAGGAGAAGCTCTGGTGGCACACCTCTCGCAAAATCCCGAAACCGGCAGAGTCCGTCGGGAGGAAGCACGTGAATCGCCGACCTGTAGGTCGCCGGGTCGAACGGGCGGACGCTCAAGGGGAGGAGCTCGGCCTCTGGATCCATCTCATGCTCTGGGGGAGTCCCGCCCCGTGGAATATCATCCGCCATGTCAAAAGTGGTGTGAAAATGGCTGGAAGCGAGAAAATCGGCCTAGAATGCGAAGAGTCAACAAAAAGTCAACCCCGAGAGGGCGGCAAATGGCCGAAAAAGTCGGGAAATGGAAGAGGCACGGAAATCGAGAAAAACTTGGGGGAAACAAACCCCAAGAGGCGGAAATCGAAAAGGAGACACCAAAACGAAGTTTCGATCGGATGAAAGTGTTCGAAACGCGATGAACTTCGCGAATCAAGCGTCGAAAAGGGCACGAGAATCAAGGAAAACAGAGAATAGAAGAGGGAAAAGCGCTCTAGAGAGAGAGAGCAACTATTTTCGGGCAAGGAAAATGGAAGAAATAGGGTTTGAAACCCTAATTTAAAAGACCCAAGGCGAAAAGTCAAAACTGCCCCGAATCAGGCATTTTTGGCCGGTCGACTACATATTTGGCCGGTGATATGTTTTGATGGCCGGTGGATGGCCGGTGACCTCCCCTGATGGCCAGTGAGCCTCCTATAACCTTTTTTGGGTCAGATGTATAGTTTAGGGTATTTATTGCTCAAGATAGTGCAAGACAGTGCCTTTCCGAAGCTCAACCGGCCTCCGTTTTGACCTCGGACCGTGTCTTCTGTGCATGGCACTCGAATATGTGCAAGGTGTATCCTTTTTTTTTTGTATCCTTTTGTCTCTTTTAAGATTCGGAAGTTGCCCCACACACATTGTTTTGCGAACACATGTTGAGTTAGACGTCATTTTGCTTGCATTATCATGCATTCGTCACGGTTTGGCGAGACCTTAAATACGCATGGTCTGGCGAGACCTTGAATACGCTCGGTCTAGGAGACCTTAAATCCTCAGAAGGTGCAAGATCTTTGGTGCATTGATATGCACAGATCATGTGCATTGATATGCACATTGTCATGCATTTCAAGCGGCTCGCGTCATCGCGCATTCAAATTCACACATATGCTTTGTCATGCATCTTCTCTATCACGCATTGCCATACGCACTTATCTCGCATTGTCATGCATGCATTGTCATGCATTTGCTATGGTCTGGCGAGACCTTAAATACACTCGGTCTAGGAGACCTTAAATCCTCTGAAGGTGTAAGTCCTTCAGTGTTTGTCGTGCCCGAACGACTTTTGATAAGTTGCATTATACATGTATTTCAAGCGACTCGCGTCGTCGCATATTCAAGTTCACGTGCATTCCAAAAGCCGCACGTTGTCGCCCATTTCAAGATCATCTGCATTGTCATGCATCTCAAAAGCCACACGTTGTTGCGCATTTCAAAATCATGCATCATCATGCATTTGCATTTCAAAACAAAACAAAACAAAAAATGCATATGTCATGCATCATTGTAAAAAATGCATATGTCATGCATCATTGTAAATAGTGCATATGTCATGCATTATTGTGAATAGTGCATATGTCATGCATCATTGTGAATAGTGCATATGTCATGCATCATTGTAAATAGTGCATATGTCATGCATCATTGTTAAATAGTGCATATGTCATGCATTCTTTGTAAATAGTGCATATGTCATGCATACCACTGTAAATAATGCATATGTCATGCATCTTACTGCAAATATTACATTTACGCCCATCCATTGCATATTGTAGATATTGCATTGTAGCTTGCATGCATCCACTACATCACTTCCATCTAGGGTTTGTGCCTTTCCTTGTTGAGCTTGGTCTGGTATGTGCTCATACTTTTCACGTCTATACACTCATAGTCCTGTATGACCGTTCTATGTTAGACGTGACTTGTTCGTGTCCATGCCTTTCCTAGGCAAGATACGGCTTGGCCGTAGGTCTTAATCCACTGTATCCATTCCATTGCATATTTGTAAATAGTGCATTATAGCTTGGACGCATCGACTGCATCCCCCCCCCCTCATCTATGGCTTGTGCCTTTCATTGTTGAGCTTGGTCTGGTATGTGCCCATACTTTTCATGTCTATACACTCATAGTTCTGTATGACCGTTCTATGTTAGACGTGGTTTGTGTGTGTCCACGCCTTTCCTAGACAAGATTTGGTTTGGCTGCTTGCCATATCCATTGTATATATATCACATTGTAGTGTAATTTTTGCATCCAGCATTAGGATCATTGGTCTTTCTTCAGCGGGTCATTTCCCCACCTATGTCATTCCACCCAATTACTTGTTCTTGTGTCCATCTACATCACTCATAGTTCTGCATGTGTACGCGCCTATTCCACGTTGGTTTGTTGGTTTGAGGGTTGCGGCACCTTTTCTATGGTAGACGGACTTTGCATCTCCATCAATCTATTTGACATTTGTGTGGTTTTGAACCACTCATGATTTGATCATGATTCAATTGCATTGCATTTTCATTTGCATTATTACACATAGTTTTGTATATATCGCATATCATTTTGCATTCATTTTGCATGTTGTGCATATTGCTAACGATATATGTACCTGTTAAGTTTTCTTGCAGGCACGATATTGTATGTACGGTTCATTTGAAGCTGGTACAACCAGATGAACCGCGCAGGTATTGTATTCTCCGAGTGAGACGTATCGAGAATTGCATAATTCTCTTACATCCTTGCTGCATTGTAGCGTAGTTTGGTGTATGCTAGCTTAAAACTGTCGCATGTTATGCTTCATTACAGTTTTCTTTGCATGATCATAAGTTATGTTCGGCTCCTTGCGTTGTCAGTTGCATTTTGCCCCTGCCTTCGGGCGCATATCTTTGCTTGTCTTGCATGTTTGTCTAAGTCTTCGGCCTTGTCAAAAATGGGTCGTCTCTGGGCTTTGACATTCACTCCCGTCATTGTTATGACTTTCGAGTTCTGTCAAAAAGGGGCAACTGTAGACACCCCATTTTTTACCGTCCTCAAGGCTTGGACGTCATTGTTTGAACACGCGATGATTATCCATGCTTGTGTTTGTTTTGAGTTTCGAAAAGTCTTGCCTACGTGCCTTGCCTTAGAATCTCTCAACTTCTCTGTTTTGTGCCTGGTTGCGGACCAGAAGCTTGTGGATGTGTTCCTGAGGGAAGGGGATGGCCTGTCGACCAAGTCTCCTGCCCACCGGCCACCTTGATTTTCAATTGGCCAAATGTGATGGCCGGCCGGCCAATTTGACTGCCGGTCGACCACTTTGATGGCCGGCCTGCCAAGTGTGGTTTTCAACAGATATCTCTGTAGACAGCTGGCAGCTGTCATTCCAGGTGTAGACACCCCATTTTTGACCGACCTTAAGACTCAGACGTCACCGATTGAGCGCTTGGTGATGTTGCATAATGTGCTCGTTCAGAAGCTTCAGAGTTGCGGCCGTGAGCCCTGCGTCCGGACTTCCGAACCCTCTTTTGTACCTTGCCTCGGTTTGCGAACCAGCTCGATTTTCTCGGTTTCTTTTCCTGAGGGAAGGGAGAGGTCCCGTAGACCATCTCTCAATGTCCGTGGGCTACATTTGGTGGCCGTAGGCCATTTTGCCCATTTCGGAGTCCGATTTTCGGTTTTTCGGGACCGTTGGCCGTGTGCCTCGGTTCGGGACCGCCTAACTATCTCCGTTTGCTCTGATTTTCGGCATACATCTTATTTAATCCCTTTTGAGGGACACTGGGGTCTGAGAAACCCACTTCGAGGTTGAATACCATTTTCGGTGTTTAACGAGCAGTTTCCGGGGCCCCGAACTGCGTGTCTTGGCCCCCGAACATTCATTTTGCAACGGTTTTCGTTTATTTTTGGCAGGTACCTCTGTTTTATCACCAGGGAGGTCACTGAAGGGTGGGAGGCCAGTAATTGTTGCAGCAACCAGTTATACATCCTCTGACGCCCTCCGGCGCCCGTTTTTCGCACTTCCGGGCTAATGTTGAATACCTTAGAGCTAGCGTTGCCAACTTTCGATCACATATCTGTGATCTACACATCTGAGAGGCCCCTAAAAGTTCATGGCCGGCCATTAAGGTCACCTGACCCTTTTGACCCCTTTCTTCCGGGCTAATGTTGAACCCCTTGGACCTTTTTTCTTGAACTTTGAACCACATATCTGTGATCTACACATCTGAGAGGACCCTAAAAGTTGGTGGCCGGCCAGTAATTCCACCTGACCCCTTTTGAACCCCTCTTTCCGGGCTTAATGTTGAAGCACCCTTGAGGCCACTTTCCTGGACTTTTAACCACAGGGTTGTGTTGAGGACACATGGGATGGACACCAAATATACTGGTGGCCGCCACTAAATCAGCTTGACCCCTTTTTTGACTCCCTAAAGCCGGCCGGCTTAGGGGTGTTGGCGCGGCGGGCCACGCTGCAACCAAAATAACTGGCCGGCCGAGATCCTCACACGTTCACTTACAGCTGTATGGCTTTATCCGCCCAGAAAATATCATATTATCCGGGATATTTTGGTGGGGAGCTTGTCTCCTTTTCCCCGCACCTTTACACCCCCTTTTTGGCCTTATAACGCGCTGGTGGCATGCACATATAGGGGTTGGAAATTGTTCTTCAAGCCTCACGATCTAATATCTCCCTCCCATCCTTCTCATTTCCTTGAAAATTCCTAAGTCCCTAAGCACGTGTTCTTCATCACCACCAAGCTCTACCATCACCACTTCATTTCCAGCAACAAGGAGAGCTTCTCAAAGGCTAAAGGAGCTGCAAATTGGACCAAGAAGCAACAAAAGACTTGTCTCCAAGGGTGAGTTACCATTTTCTCTTTTTTGAGCTTTTCTTTGCAATATTTCTTAGCCTCTCCTTCTTATACATTCAAGCTGCGGCCCTAACTGAAAGTGGCCCTCTTTTGAGCTCATTTCCACTTTTCATTAATGGCTCAACCCTATTTGAGCCCTCCATGATGCACTTGCTTCATTGATCCTCTTATATGTCATAATCTTGCATGCTATTTTTGGCCCATGATTAATCTGTTTTTGAGCATGATGTAATCTGTGAATGTGCTTATTTTGGGCCCTTCTTCAACATTGTTGAAGGGCCCCTCACCATTTGATGCCTCCATGTGTCACTTGTAGTTATATCCCTTATTTGGCCCCATTTTTGCATAAATTGGCAGCCCCCTTTGCTTCTGTTTTTGGCTTTTCCACAGAACTGAAAGTGGCCTTATTTTGGCCTATACTTCATGTTTCATTAACATATTTTTTTTCTGTTTGGTGATTATTTTGTATACTTCATGTTATAGCACCTTTTGAGCCTCAATCTTGTGCCATTTTTTTTAGCATGTTTTTATATTGATTTGAGGCCTGCCATATACTGTAAACATTCATATTTTTGGTCCCTCTTCAATGTTGTAGAAGGAAATTTTTCAGTTTGGATTTTTCTTATATCACTTGCTTCATTACCCCTCTCTTGGCCCCTATTCTTGCATGCCATTTTTCCCCTACCTATGCTTGCTGTTTGGCCATGTTTATAACTGTGAAAGTGCCTTTTTTGGGACTGCCTAGCTTCTGTCTTTGCATTACATGTCCATATTGTGCATGTTTGGCATAGCTATAGGCCATTTCGGGTGCCTAAATTCGCATTTCGGGACTATTTCATGCATTTGGTGTCATTTCGCCTCATTTTCGGGACTGTTTTCCCCCATATTTTAGTGCTGAAATTCCATTAGAATGATTGCTTTCCATTTCATATCAATTGCATCGCATTCTACCATTGCCTCAGTTTGCGTGCCCGTGTGCACGCATTTCGAGGCACTTCGTTTTCATCCGCCGACATCCTATGTGAGTGTGGCTGAGGCTCACTCATGTTGGTATAAGCCCATATCATGTTTTCATGTCAATTGCATCGCATTCTGCCATTGCCTCGGTTTACGTGCCCGTGTGCACGCATTTGGAGGCACTTCGTTTTCATCCGCCGGCATCCTATGTGAGTGTGGCTGAGGCTCACTCATGTTGGTATAAGCCCATATCATGTTTTCATGCCAATTGCATCGCATTCTGCCATTGCCTCGGTTTGCGTGCCCGTGTGCACGCATTTCGAGGCACTTCATTTTCATCCATCGGCATCCTATGTGAGTGTGGCTGAGGTTCACTCATGTTGGTGTAAGCCCATATCATGTTTTCTTGTCATTGCATTGCATATGCCATTGCCTCGGTTTGCGTGCCTGTGTGCACGCATTTTGAGGTACTTCATTTTCATCTATCGGCCTCTTATATGAGTGTGGCTGAGGCTCTCTCATGTTAGTATAAGTCCATGTTGCATTTTCCATATCATTTGTATTGCGTGTGCCATTGCCTCGATTTGCGTGCCCGTGTGCACGCATTTCGAGGCACTCCATTTTCATCCATCGGCATCCTATGTGAGTGTGGCTGAGGCTCTCTCATGTTAGTATAAGTCCATGTTGCCATTTCCATGTCATTTACATCGCATTCTGCATTTTCTCGGTTTGCGTGCCCATGTGCACGCACTTCGAGGCATTTCATTTTCACAGCATAGTGCATACTAGGTTGCATCTTAGATCGCATTCTGTCATTTTCTTGGTTTGCGTGCCCGTGTGCACGCACTTCGAGGCATCTCATTTTCATAGCATTGCGTATGTTAGGATTGTATCTTAATTGCATTTCATGCATGTCATGCATATTGCATCGTGTTCGGAATAGGAGTTAGCCCGGGCACGGGAAACGAGGTGCATTTCGTACTCCGAGTGACGGAATGTATCTCAATTCCGCAGTCACCGACACTCCGAATTATCCATGATGGAGTTAGGTTTTATTGTGTTTACATGTGCATTCATTCTATATTGAGTTGTGCAATTCGACTCCTCTGCCATCATGTCTCGGTATGCGTGATTGGTGGCACGAGGATCGAGGCATGCATATATTTGTGAAATACATTGCTATGCCCCTTTCCTGCTCTCTGTTACAGCAAAATCAGGAATCGGCAATTTTTCGGGACTTGGCACGCATTTCAAGAATAACTGCTAAACAGAGGCTAATTGGGGCATCCTGGTGGAACAGCTTATAGTAATCAAAGTTGGTCCAAGAAGCAACAAAAGCATTGGTCTTCAAGGGTGAGTAGCATTTCCCCCTTTTTGGTCCATTTCTTGCACCTTTTGTAAGCCATACATGCTTATTGATTTGAGCTCCGACCAAAACTGAAAAGGTCATTTTTTTGAGCTAA
>NW_021024595.1:16044-65975 GCF_004153795.1 Camellia sinensis | reverse complement strand
GAAATTTAACTTTTTTTGGTAGTACAATTATTATATTTTAAAAATATTAGTTTTTCAAAATTACGCTTTGATAGTACATTTTTTGAGAATATCAATTGCCATGATTTTACTTTTTGTATTGTTAATGGATTTAAAAGAAGAACAAAATAGGAAATTCATATTATTTTGTATTGTGTATGTATAGCTAAAAGGTTTGAAGATCAAAGGAATAAGGAAGATGGTTTTAGCTCTCAAAGCCTTTTGGAAACTTTTCTAACCTTGAATTTTGAAGAAAGAGGTCCTATTTACAGAATTTGAGCCAAAATGGTCAAAAATATCTTCAAATAAAGATATTTGTTCAATTCCCATCAACTGTCTATTTGACGCCATCGAGGCCCGACCGGGCTTCAAAACACGTGGCGGGGCCTCAATAATGCACGATCGGGCCTCAATAAACAAGGCAAGGTCAAAAAAACACTCTAGAGAAATTTTCATCGAGGCCCGGCCAAGCCTCAATGAGGCACAGCCGGTTCTCAATAGACCCGGACGGGGCTTAATGACTACACTTTAGGCCTGACTTCAAATAGGCATATCTCCTTCATCCAGACTCGGTTTTAGGTCATTCTTGAGTTTAAATTGAAGCTCCGGAAGTCTATTTTCCAATGGTGGTGGCCTCATATATAAATTCTAAGTATAAAAAGAGATATGCCTATTTTAGTAAAGGTTGCTCATTTCTATCTTAATCGGATTGATGCCTAACTTCTCCAAACTAGTTTGCTTCCCTCCCCTCCTATTTTCTTCAACTCCAAACCTATAAATAAGTCATTTTGAAAGATTTTTCAAAGAGTTCACCTCCCTTCCATGTATCTCCACTTTGTCCTTACTCGGTTTACCAAAAGTGCAATGTTTTAAACGAAATACGAGCCTCAGAACATCGTAGAAACATTTAGAAAAATATTTTGAAAGGAGGGTTTTAAGGTCTAAAATAGTTTGGCCAAAATGAGGTGCAAGGTTTGGGATTAGAGCTTGAATCCAAATTTCTTCGTTGAGAACTCATAAGATTGCACAATGTAACTTTCATTACCGGGTGTTTGGAATAAAGCGTCCAAGCCTTAAGGGCAGTCAAAAATAGGGTGTCTACAACCCAGAAACCCATGAACCTCCCCAATAGCAAGTAATCTAGCAATATCAGCTGGTGATGGAGATTTAAGATATTCAGGTCCAAAGATTTCGATAGCAAAAGTGTTTCAACCTTTTAATTGCCGTGTTTTCCTCAATTCGCACATAATCATCAACCGCATCTGCTGCAACTCCATATGCGAGCATTCTAATTGCTGAAATCATCTTTTGAAGTGGAGACAATCAGAGAATATGAGCTGCATCTTTTTTTTTAACAAAATATCTGTCGTACGCTTCAATGGCATGCAAAATTCGCATATACAGATCATGACACATTCTAAAACATCTCCGAAATGTTAGAGATGAATAAACTGGATTTACAGCAAAATAATTCGCAACCAATCAATCATGACCCTTTCTTCTTTTACGACGTATGTACTTATGTCCTACAACAGAGCCACATTTTTTCTTTGGTTGATCACTTATTGCTAGCATTTATATCATCCTAGCATTATTTATCTCATAAAGACCCACAAGTGAAACAATTTTTGCATCATCACTTTTATCATCAGAGGATGAGGAAGAAGAGGAGGATGAAAAATCAATGAATAAATAAGAAGTTGAAAAAGTCATTATGCTTTGTTTTTCAGTTATGGGTTGCTTCCAGATACAACGTTGTTTGTTGGGTGTATTTACATAGTTTAATTTATATATATATATATATATATATATTGAGGGAAATAATTAATGGAGGCAAAAAGGAATGGAAAATAATTAATGGAGGGAAAAAAAATAGTAAGGGAATTGAGGGAAATAGAAATGGAGGGAAAAATAATTTTCAAAACTGGTGGATTACCCTTGCCGGTCGATCGGTTGGTCGTCTCCCAAGTCGACTTGTTTGTTGATGACAGCCAAAATTGCTCCGTTGGTGTGTTGGATATCAGATGGAATTTTTACTCAAATTTTTACTGGAATTTGGTGAAATAAATGATTCACCGTTGAAGATGCTCTTATAAAAATAGTTTCCAAAGTGTGTATGTGAAAAACACAGAGAAAAACAATACTCCTTCTATTCCAAAATAATAGTCTCTTTTGGAAAATTTAACTTTTTTTGGTAGTACAATTATTATATTTTAAAAATATTAGTTTTTCAAAATTACGCTTTGATAGTACATTTTTTGAGAATATCAATTGCCATGATTTTACTTTTTGTATTGTTAATGGATTTAAAAGAAGAACAAAATAGGAAATTCATATTATTTTAATCATTGATTTTTGAAAATAGACTAATATTTTAGGACAATGAAAAATGGAATAAGGGACTAATATTTTGGAATCGAGGAAATATATATATATATATATATTATTTCATTAGTTAATATTAGGAATTTGAGAAAGCAAGGTTAGTTGGAATATTCTTTTACCCATATCAAAAGCTTTGCTTGTTTCTTGTATTTTACAGTGAAAGAAGAAAAAGTAAACGGGGATTCACCAAATCGATCTAATATGCACCTACCCCACCCCGAAACTAATGGGGATTCACCAAACCAACCCATAGAGGAAAAAATTGGAGAAAAACCGCACCTATAAGTGCGGGGCGGGGTGGGTTCCCATTGGGTCGGAGCATCGTTTGTCATTGGGGAATGCGTTTCTGCTATTGGAAATCGAAATAGGAGGGGTGTGAGTGGTGTGGGATGTAAAGTGGAGCTGAAAAAATAAAAGAAAGAAGAGGAAAGGAATGAGGGAGGAGTTGATGGTTAGAGAGGAAGGAAAGTAGGCTAATGTGGGTTAGAAAATAAGGTTGAGGTGAAGGTGCTAGGTGGTAAGGGAATCGGGAGTAGAAATGAGGTTGAGTTAAAGATGGTAAGTGAAAGGAAAGACATGTGCTGGTGGTAATGGAGAAAGAGAAGGTGCCGGGGGGAGAAGTCCAGGTTGGTGAATAGTTTAGAAATGTGTTTGGTAGAGAAAGTTGCTTCTTTCTTTTTCTTTTTTTTTTTGGCAAATTAAATTATTATTATTATTATTTCAAAATGTAGGGTTATTATTGAAGGATAGAAATGTAAATTACTTTTTCCAATTAACTGTAATAACCCGACCCTCTTATATGCTTTACATCCCTAGTTATATGAGTAATTACATGTTTAATGTGAAATTCCATGGGGAGTTGTGCTTACATATATGAATTATTTAATTATGCCATTCTATCTGTTAGTTATTGGAGAAAATCTGTTAAAATTACGACATTTGAATTTGAAATTGGAAGCCATAAAGGAGCGATAACCCAAAATCGACTTTACATTTATGATTAGCATAATTTTTTGAACATAATATTAATTTTTGCAAAAATCTGATTTGTAATGAATTAATTGATGTAACTTAGGCCCATTTACTCAACTTATGAGCCTTATATATATATATATATGACCCTAGGTGACTTAGTGGAGGAATTCTACATACTTCCTGGTAGAGAATTTTGAAGAGAGAGAGAGAGAGAGAGAGAGAGAGACAGAGAAGAGGTCAAACAAGTTTTAGAGATTGAAGAATTGCTAGAGGAATTTCAAGAATACAACTTAAGGTGAGTGTAGATCACTAGTAAACTCTCAATTTGTCTTTAATTGGTTTGAATTGAGCTTTGGAATGAAGCATCATCCATGAAAACTAGGGTTATTATCGTGAATAACCAAGTGTCATAAATAATCATGTATCTCTAGGATGTGTGTGATGGGAAACTTGATCTCTCTATGTTACGTTCAATTACTTGGAATTGAGAGAAATTGTGCCTAATCTCACCCTTTTGTTATGCTTGAACTCATGTAAAAATAGATACATATGTATATGTGTATATACCTACATAATGGGAATAAGGGGATCATAGAACTAGAGGTGTAAAGGCCAAATAAAACAAGTCATGATCTTTATGAGCTAGAATTTCATGTTTTTGTGTTTATATGTTATGTTTCTAAAGTAAATTTCACTTGATTTTGACTAAGTGACTACCCATTGCAAGCTTTGCATTGTTGAAGTTTCGAACAGAAAAACAAGGCCAGAACCGTACGTGCGGTGGTCATAGCTGCACATGTGGAAAACAGGAGAGAGAAACTTAACCACACTGTAACAAAAGCACGTGCGGCCCGCACATGCAGTGGGGACTTCCGTACGTGCGGCTCAAGCTAAAAAAGTCTGTTGTCTTCCTTCACTTTGTTTGACCCTCTAAACGTGTTAATATGACCATTCAATGTTCCTATAATACATTTAATTACATGAAACTTAGCGAATCGAATTCTTGAGAAACAAGAGGAAACTAAGGAAATGTGATGTGCTTACGAATTGCATGCTATATGTAGGGCACATAATACATCGTTCAACCACATCACTGTGAGTGATAATAGTGTAATATCATGTTCTATTCACGTATCATGTTTATATATATTGTTCGATATCTTATTCACTCTTTTAGTAAACAACTTATGTTGTATGAGATATGTTTGATATATGTTTGAACTTTGGCATATGAGATATGGACCCGAGGTCGTTCTGTTTGCTAATATGATGGGCCTAAGGCCGTTTTGTCTTATGTGGGCCTGAGGCCGTTCAGGAAGGCAAATATGAATAAGACCAGCTTATGATTTAAGAATATGCACTATTAAATTATACTTGTACTCCTGATCTATTTGTATTGCTATCATTCACTGAGCCTTGCTCACTTTATTTTTATTTTTTATTTATTTATTTTTTTATGGATGTTTTGTAGGTAATCAGGTCGCGGGACAACCTTAGGTCAACCCAGAACCTTTTGGCTGGACCCGTTTTGTTGAGCCACCCGAAGTGACTCTTTTGTTCTATTTTTGGGAAACCCGTGTGTTGGCATGTTTTGTTGGAATTTGGAAGAATAGACACGTGTATATATTGTCAATACCTAACTTTTGGGTTGTTACCTCTTTTCCACATTCAGTAAGCCTGAAAAGTGTATGGAATGTTATGTACTTATGTATGGTAATGCATTAAGATCCTGGCATGTAGTCATAGCTTAATGAATGTTTCATTTTATTATTTTTGCTTTCGGTTAGGCCGCAGTATTAAATAAAATTTAGATAACAAGTTGAGGCCTCAGGTCAGGCCGGTCATGTCCAAACTTTTAGGGGCAGGTTTGGGTCGTGACATAAATGAGTCATAAGGTAAGGGATTATCCCAAGATCGAACAAAATGTGAATGGACCCTCTACCTTGGTCAGTTTTCTACCAATGGCAAGATCTGTTACAACGAGTGGAATTTCAAGCCAAGGTAGAGTAACTGCACTCGTCCAAGAAAACGCTCAGAATACTAGGATCGTTGTCCTATGTACAGTTACTGTTCATGAATGAATGCTTATGTATCGGTTGATTAGGGACTCTTATATATATGCACCTTTGCTTGAAATGTTAATTGATTTTGGATATATATCTCTTTGTACCTTTGTTCAAGATGATTATTATATCACTGATTCCCACTCCCTAGACCATTGGGGCTAACACTACAACTATGTGACTAGATTGGATACCCCATTTAATGAACTCCATGTTAGGTGTAATTACGTACCTTGCCTGGTTAACGTGAACTAGATTATTTGACTGAATCTTTAGAATCAAGAATTTGTGACGATATAACTTACCTGGAATTTTCGTATAACAAATTTCGTATTATGTAAGAACTTTATGTTATGAACAACTGTGTATCTGTGTATCTACATATAAACCTATTTGAAGAAAAATATACGGTGTAGGACCTAAGACACTTTAATATCAACCATTATGATGTCTGATCTTGAGAACAAATGAACGTAGAATGATTGTGCGACTCTGGCCGAAATCTCTAGGCGACCTGATTGAACCCTTGGAACCAAATGCCCCATGTTTGAGAATGATGTGATAGGACCTTTATTTGATTTGATTTAATGAAAATCTCTATCTAGTTATATTGTGAAAAGCATCACGTGTAGATTGCCCACAGCAGACATGAACCCTATTAAGCACCAACATTCTACTATGGGGTAGATACGTGGTATAGGTGAAGTAGGTTATGTGGGGCTGACAATTGATTGATTTACCAAATTACTACTTTTGTGTTAACGTGTTCTGACTTGATGCTGTAAGAATTGTTAATCGTGAATTATGTGATTATGAACACTACTTGAGAAAAACCTTAACTATCTGGGAGTATACGAATTTGTACGTTTTGTACTTAACTCCGTATTAGTATACCTTATAATTGATACTATGGGGTTGCGAGAATTATGTGCGTCATGTGATTGATTGTTTCGGTGTTATCCTTGCTAACTTGGGAAGGTTTGTGAACAGAGGGAGAGATCAACAAGAATATGTTCATAAAGTGTGAAAAGACTTGAACTAGAGATCAACAAGAATAACGAGAAAAGGGATCCCAATAACGATAACCTTTATGTTGAATCCCATACCCCAAGAAGCAATACAAACAGGCGCAAGGTTCTAATTTGGTACGCTCATGTGCTTGAAGAAGAACAAAATAAGCACCTCCAAACACACGAAGACCGGTATATGTAGAAGGGGTGCCATACAAATGCTCATATGGGGTTTGACTATTGATGGTAGAGGAAGGGACATGATTGCAACTTCCCTAAAAAAACATTCAATACAAGAAGAAGAGATTAAAAAAGCACGGACAATGTCCATGATATGGGATTATTTGCGCTTAGCACGACCATTTTGTTGGGAGGTACTAGGGCAAGAATGGTAAGAAAGTGTGCCATTTTGACAAAGGAATCTCAAAAAATGAGTTTCTTTTTATTTATGAGCATTATCAGCACGAAAAATTTTGAAGGTGGAAGAAAATTGAATTTTGACCACCTGTAAAAAATATAGTATATTTGGTATAATTCAAAGTGAGATTTCATAAGAAATAACTAGGTAAAAGACCCCCCACGGTGGCATTAGATGAAGGCCCTCAAATATTAGAATGTATGAGATCAAAAAGTGCATGAGACATACAGGTACTGGTGTTAAATAGTAAGGTAAGTTATTTTTCAAGTTGATAAGATAAACAATCTACTTTATAATTTGGAACAAGACCTAACCGACCACTCAAAATAAGAGATCGTAAATGACCAAAAGACACATGACCTAACTTAGAATGCCAGAAAACAAGAGAAGAACTAGTAATAACACGAGTAGTAGTATGGGCAAAGGAAGAACTAGATGAAGGAATGCGAAGATATATAAGCTCATATAGACGACCATGTCTACGACCTATCCCAAGAGTCTTTCTTGTCTTCGGATCTTGCACAACACAACCAGTGGGAGAAAATAGAACAGTGAGGCCAAGATCACAGAGTTAACTAATAGAAATAAGATTAAGCATAAGGTTGAGGATCATATGAGTATGAGGGAGAGAGCTATTAGAAGTTAAAATATGACCTATATGACTAACATGCACTTGAGAACTATCAACAGTGTGAATGACAGGTAAATTAGAGGAAGATGTAGTGAAAGAAAAAAAAAAAATGAAGGGTCAGATGTCATATGGTTGCAACAAGCTGAATCAAAATGTTATTCCAAGTAAGCAACCCAAGAGGGGGGAATGAATTGGGTTATCAAAAATAATTTTAAAATATTAAATATATAGTAATCAAAATTTTTGAATTTTAACAAATAAAAAGCAAAGAAATAATAATCAATATAAAACTAAAAGAGATAGGGAGAGAAAATCAAATACATGGATTTATAGTGGTTCGGCACGCTAGGCCTACGTCCACTCCTCAAGGAACCTCCTCGAGAATTTGTTCACTATCAAAATGAATCAATACACCACCAAAGCTTCACTAAGCTTGTGGATTTTACATAGGTCTTACTCTTATCTGTTGAGCATCTCTTAACAATAAATGCCTCACCCTTACAAAATCCTTTCACAAAATAATCAATAGAGATAAGAGGTGTTTTGGCCATCTTTTACAGTAATTCTCTCACAATGAGTATATATGAAAGTGTAAAACGAAAGACAACACTTAGATTTGAAAGTGAAAGAGCAGAGTAAAAAAAATACAATCACAATTTCGTAACATAGAGATTTTTTTCTCTTCAAATTCTTGATTTTTCTCCACACAAAACACTTCTATTTATATCCAAAGTACTACCCATTGGGGGAGGAGAGACACTCCTCTTACACGCCGCTTCAAATCACGAGGGAGATATAATCCAGACTCCTCTTTGACTTAATCTTCTAACTTACATACGTTGGAGACAGATATGCGGAAAGGCACGTAGAGCACGAAGCACATCTTTCTTTTTTTCTTTTTTGAAATTGCGGACACCGTTTGAAATTAATGACCAAAAGGTCACTTTTGATGAATAGTAACACAAAATGTTCAACCATCCCTTGACAAAAACAAATTGCACATATTGACTGCATGGTATCTTTTATATTAATACATTCAAAGATGCATAGTAAAATCCCTATTAAAATATTTGTATGTTTAATAAAATCTTTTTAAATATCTAAAAATATATACCCCATTTAAAATCTTTGTAGCAATTGTAGATATTTTGGATACATAAAAATAACTCACCACCCCATGTAGGTATATCAATTTTGTTAAAAGAAGACAACCCATTAATATCAAATTTGACAAGAAGTGAATAGTGGCAAATAGATTTTTTAGAACAGTGAATAGTTAATAGTGACAAACGGATTTTATGCATAGTAAATTCTATTTAAATAATATTTATAACAAATACATCCTACAACATATATTTTATATGATATTATTTTGTGACAAAGAATGTAAAATATGTATATTGAAAAATCACAATTTTTCCCATAATATTTTAGACAATAGCTTTTTCATAATAGTTTCAGTGCCTTGAAGAGTGTAGATTGGTGAAGGTTCATGAGTGCAGGATGAGCCAGGAGCAACTACCGTAGATGTAAAATTAACCGAAGAGTGATACCGACTATGAGTCGTGAATGGTCTAGAAAAGCCACCTGTAGCTCGCCTTTTTTGCGCTCCCTTTTAGAAGGTTTGAAAGAAAGCTCTACAGTTTGGACTCCCGCGGTTCTGAATCTAATCTCACGAGTGCAATGTGAAATTGATAATCACCAAAGAGTCCAAATCCGGCAAATCGTTTTTGAAAAATTGATTTTAAATCAAATAATGCCAAAATTGGATTGCTTTGCTAGATACAGAGTCGCCACCTAAATATTTTATTTTTGGGGAAATTTAGGAAACCCTGACTCGTGCCGAAGGCCACGTGTCCATCTTCAGCAAAGTTGCCTCGGCTCGAAAACTTAGGTATGAGAGGGGAAGGTCATGAATTGAGCACCCCCGCTCAGCTGATCAAAGATCGGCCGTTACTAATCATGATATGATATTTTATAAACATTATGTGCTCTTGTTCCGGTTATTAAGCTAGCTTTACTATGTGATGCGCACAATCAAGTATAGACTAGTTTGCTCAATTCGAAACAATTCAATTCATGTTCATTTGCGAAAATGGTTTGAATTTGCCACCTTAAGTGGACTTAAAATTTTCGAATTTGCCACCAAATATAGTGGGCCTAAAACATGATTTACCACTCAATAAAGTGGGCTTAAAACACACATTCATTGAATTGTTCCAATTCAAACAATAAGCCTTTATCCACAGGCATTCATGCAATTAGCATTTAAGCATATAGCCTCATGGCAAGCATGCTAATCATGGCAACATTCACACTTATGCAAGTATGCTAAAGCATAAAAACTCACCTTGTACTCCAAGCCAAAACAAAAACTAGTTAGAAAGATGCATGATCCCTAACTATGCAAGATGCCTAATGCAGTACATGCAATATGAAATTAATAGGCTTGGCTACTAATATGGCATATGGATCGATTTGAACAACATGCGATTAAACACGTATTCAAAGAAGATATTGAAATGACAATGCAGTTTGAATGATGCGCCGAGCCTCGGTGCATGTAAGACAAATGAATAGAAGCAAGCATAAGGTATGCTAATTAAACCATGTCCCTAATCTAACCATCGAAAGCGATTAAACAAAAGAGAGAAAGACGTGGGGTTGGAAAACATATACATACGCACGCACACTTATTACAACATTACGCCCTCGCGAAGGAGGGTCCGAATGAATAAGAGCTAATCAACTAGCTAACTTGACTAATTAAGCTAACTAATTGTTACAAAACTCGAATTAATTAACTAGTGTAGTTAACTAATTATTTACAACTCTTAATTAGCTACAACTAATTAATTACAACACGTATTTAAGCTAGATATTTAAGCATTAAATAAGCTTGAAATGCAAGGGAGGCTCATGCACATGCGTGGTTTCCACCCGAAAAGTAGCTATTTTGCTGCTGCAAGCCTTTGTTTGCACTTTTAATTACTAAAAATTATGCCCACTTCCAGAACACCTCTACTCCATCTTACCAACGCACTGTACAAATTTCCTTGGTGGCTGACAGGGGGCCACCAATGGTGACTAGTCAGCTACTGGTGGTGGTCGGTCGACCACTACTGTCCTGAACTTCTTTGCTGCAACAAAGAGCAAAACAAAGCAAAACAGTGTATTTCTCAAGGGTTATTTGCACACTTTGTCTCTCCTTTTCATGGGGAAATCAAAGGAGGGACAAAATTTGGTTCACAAACCATCAATCAAGTAATTTCATTGCATGCTGGCTTGTGAAACCAATTGTGCAAGCTTAATAAATGCAAAATGAGACCAAAATGAGCATCACCCTATCATGCATGATGAAGGGCAATGGAGACCAAGGAAAATGGTACATTTCATCACTTTTGAGTATGAAACGTCCCATTTACCTTGTGTTCAAATTAACGTCCGATTTGAACACATGCAATGCAACACAAAGAGATGCTTATCATGCCTTTTTTACTTGTCAATTTTGTTTACTTATTTTAATTACCAAATCATTCCTCAATCCATTAAGTCCATTGGTGAGTGTCCTCTAATGGAAAGAGGGCTTAAGCCAAAGGTTGTTTTAGGCATGAAAGAGACCTTATGTCGTTGGTAATGAACCCCAAAAAGGGATTAAACCATTAAGCACAAACACCTCAATTTTATGCTTTAAACAAACAAATGGTTTGAACCACTTTCAAAGAAAAATAAAATCAAGAAAGGAGGGAGGTTACATAGATGATTACGTGCTGGAAATGAGTGATAAAAGCACTAAAACATGCAACCAACTCAAACCAATGGTGGTTAAAGCCTTAAAACATTAAGCTAGTGAAAGAACTTACACTACAACTTTGCAAAACAAGACTCAAAAGGGACCAAACAGCCAAAACAGGGGCAAAAAAGTTCAAAACAGAGCTTAAGATATGCAGGACATGAGCCACGAAAAGCTAAAACATTAAGCTAATACATAGTGCTACCTAGCCATGCAAACAAGACACAAGGAGGGGAGGCTAACTCCTCCAATTTTGGACTTCAAAATGAGTTTTTTACCACTGAAAAACCTCTGAAATTTAGTGGTTAAAAGGCCCAAAAAAGTTGGTTTGAAAGTGATGAATAAAGGCACAAAAACTTGACAAACTAATAAGCAAGAAGGGTGAACCACCCCTTAACTAAAAAAGGGCTCAAACCACCACTTTTAAGCCACAAAAATAGAACTTTTTACAGTTCAAAACTAGCCCCAAAATAGTAAGAAAAGATGGCAAAACAAGTATATTGAAACAAAGTAAACAAGGCAAGTGTTATACCTTTGGGTAGACTCGACTTTCTTCACGCGCTCCCTTTCGGAGAGGCGCGAATTGGTCTCTTACCGTTCAGACTCCTATCATGGTTCTGAATCTAATCTCACAAAGTGCAATGTGAGACTGATAAATACCGAAGAGTCCAATCCAGCAAATCATTTTGGAAAATTGATTTTGAATCAAAAAGTGCCAAAAATGGACTGCTTTGCCAGATTATAGAGTCGCCACCTAAATATTTTGTTTTTGGAAAATTTAGGAAACCCTGACTCGTGCCAAAGGCCACGTGTTTGTCATCACCAAAGTTGCCTCGGCTCGGGAACTTGGGTACGAGAGGGGAAGGTCCTAAAATAAGCACTCCTACTAGCCCGATCAAAGATCGTCCTCTATTACCATGATATGCTATTTTATAAACCTCATGTGTTCTTATCCGGTTATTGGCTAACTTTACTATGTGACACACACAAGCAAGCATAGACTAAGTCGTAAGACTTGGAACAAATCGACTCATGTTTGTTTTCGAAAATGGTTTGAAAGTGCCACTCTCAAGTGGGCTAAAAAGCTGATTTGCCACCGTCAAGTGGGCTTAAAACATGATTTCGCCACTTTGCAAAGTGGGCTTAAAACATTCATTCGTCGAATTGTCCCAATTCAAGCAACAAAGCCTTCACCCACAAGCATTCATGCAGTAAATCACTTAAGCAAGTAGCCTCATGGCAAACATGCTATCATGGCAACATTCACACTCATGCAAGTATGCTAAAACGTAACACTTACAGTGTACTTTGAGCCAAAACAAAAAGCTAGTTAGAAATATGCATGATCCTAACTACGCTAGATACCTAATGCAACACATGGAAGAATGCATTTAATAGGCTCGACTATCTAAGATGGCATATGAATGCAATGAGTTGATACATGTATTCAAAGAAGCATTGAAATACGATACAGTTTGAATGATGCGCTGAGCCCGATGCATGCAATACAAATGAATAATGCAAACATTCAAGCATAAGGTATGCTAATCAAAACGTGCCCTAAAACTAACTATCGAAAGTGGTTAAGTAAAAGGAAGAAACAAGTGGGGTTGGAAGACATGCACACACACACGCACGCTTATTACAACATTGTGCCCTCGCGAAGGAGGGTCCGAATAAGCTAAGCTAATCTAAGCTAAGCTAATTAAACTAATCTAATTAAACTAATTAGACTCATTATTACAAAACAAAATAAAGAAATAGCTAAGCTAAGCTACTTAATTATTACAACACTTAACTAATTAGCAAACTAATTAATTAAATTACAAAACCATGCCAACTAACAAGTAAAGCATTAAACCATACTGCCTCAGCTCTGCTTTAAGAAGTTGAACATGTATGCATTCGGTTTTGGCCCTGAAAAGCCTACCGGTTTGCTCTTGAGAGGCTCTGTTTGTAGGGTTACTCCAAGAACTTTCTGCTCCACCTTACCAAACCAATGCCGAGGAAAGCACCAGTGGCCTGCCGGCCATGAGTGCTTGCTGCCGACCACCTGCCGACCAAAAAGAGGCACCGCCGGCCAAGAATGAAGCACTGCCAGACATTAGTGAGCCACTGCCGGCCACTGGTGTGCTGAATCATCACACTACAACAGAGCACAAATAGAGGAAAATGGAGGGTTTTCCAAGGATATGTTTGTACTGTGCCCCTCCTTATCATCTCAAAACACCTGAGGGGTGGCACTCTTGGATCCAAATCTACCAATCAAGCATTTTCAATGCATGATGGCGAAAGATCCAAGTTGTACACTTTCAATAAATGCACAAAAAACAAGACTCTAGACCACTACCTTGTTATGGATGATCAAGGGCAATGGAGACAAAGGAGATTGGCTCATTTCATCACTTTGAGTATGAAATGGACCAATCTACCTTGTGTTCAATATAACGTCCGATTGAACACAATGCAATGTAAGCATAACATGCTTATCTTGGTCATGTTTTACTTGTTCAATTTTGTTTACCCATTTTAGCATTACCAAGCCATTCTTTAATCAGTTAAGTCCAATAATTTGGTCATCCTCGAATTGGAAAGATAGCCTAAGCCACAAGTGTCTTGAGCATGAAAGAGGCCTCATGCTGTTGGTTAGGAGGAACACTAAAAAGAGAGTTAAAACCATTAGGCATGAGAGCCTCAAGTTTACACTTAAGCCAACAAGGGGCTCAAGATCACTTTCAAAGAAAAATAAAAAGTGAAGGATAGAGGGAGATTGTAGACTTTTTAGTGATGAAATGGCATGTTAAAGACACTAAATCAAGCAATGCATGTAAGACATGTTCAAAAGCCATAAACACTAAACTAGTGAAGAACATTACACTAGAGGCATGCAATATCAAGCTCAAATGACCAAACCAGCTCTGGACAGAGCTAAAACATGCTAAAACAATGGCTGAAATATGTTGAGATTGAAGCATAGAAGGCAAGAAAAACAAGCACATTTGTTAGCTCGCAAGCAAGGCTCAAAGCAGAACTCTCAAAAGCAATGAAAGAGTGAAATACATGGGCACATAACAGAGGCTAAGGTGATGAAATCACATGTAAAATGACGCTACAACATGCAACCATCTCATGCAAAACATGTTAGAGGCCTTAAAACACTAAGCTAATGAAGGCATTTGCACTATAGCTATGCAATACAAAGTTGGGACAAACAATCCAAAATAGTCCTAAAACAACTTCAATGAAGTTCTAAAACATGCTTGAAGTTGGCTAAAAAGGGCTAGAATGAGAGGCTAATACATAGCACAAACTAAACTATTAAGCGCAATTGCACTACAAGCATACAAAGCAAGCCTTAAGTGGCCAAACCTGCTCGAAACAGAGCTAAAGAAGGTCAAAAAAGTAACAAAAACATGCTGAGATTAAGTCATAAAATGGTAGAAAAACATGCTCACATGTTAGGCTATCTATACTTACAAGTAGGACACAAGGAGGGGAGGCCAACCCCTCCTATTTTGGACATCAAAATATGGTTTTTGTCACTTAAAAACCCCTGAGTTTCAGTGATAAAAAGGGCAAAAAAGTTTGATTTGAATGTGATGAGAAATGGTGCAAAAAGCTTAACAAGCTAAAGAGCAAAAATGGGGGACAACCCCCTAACTCACAAAGGCTACAACCACCACTTTAGGACTGAAAAACAGAACTTTTTACATGCCAATACTAGCCTTGAGATGGTGGAAAAAGATGGCAATGCAAGTATGAAAAACAAGCTTAAATGGATAGAGTTATACCTCTTGTAGCACAACACAATTTTAGGCAACAAAACCAAGCAAAACCACCTTACGGAGTTCCAAGAGAGCCTCAAGCAACCTCAGCCCAAAGATCAACAACTTTGATTAAGGGTTGACAGTTTAAAGTTTGACGTATGCAAGTTTCTAAGCACAAAAGCTCTAGAGAGAGAGAAATTTAGAGAGAGAGAGAGAGAGAGAAAGGATTGTACAGAGAGAGAGGCTCTCCAAAATATTTCACTCCTAAATTGTTCTAACCTTGAAAACCATAGAGAAGTCTCTCTATATATAGAAGAATGCAAGCTCTGGTCGAAAATATCTTAAAAGAGACAGCTGGAACAGTTGGAGGACAAATATCTGCAAAAAATCAATCATTGATGGCCGGCAGAGGTTCATTTGTGGCCGGGAAGGACCATCAATGGGTGGCACTGCATCATCCATGGCCGGCACCCTTCACCAGTGGTCGGCAGAGAAAATCTACTGTCAAGGTCCAACTTCAAATGAGCATATCTCCTTCATCTGGACTCCTTTGCAGGTCATTCTTGAGTCTAAAATGAAGCCCTTGAAGTCTTCTTTCCAATGGTGCCAGACTGACATCAAAACTCCATGTGTACAAGAAGATATGCCTCTTTTAGTGAAGACTGCTTAGTTTCGATCCTACCCGAATTCATGCCCAACTTCTTCTCTAACTGGTTTGCTTCTCTCCACTCCTCTTTTCTTCAACCCTAAATCCCTAAATAAGGTGCTTTGAAAGATTTTTGAAAGAGTTCACCTCTCTTCCATTCATTTTCACTTTGTCCATGCTCGGTTTACTGAAAAGCGCAACATTTAACAAAATGCGAGCGTCGGAACATCGTAGGAAATTTTTCAAAAATATTTTGAAAGAGAGGGTTTTAAGATCTAAAATCTTTTGGTCAAAATTTTTTTGGTCCAAAAAAGGGGTATAAGCTTGGGATTTGAAGCTCCTCTTTGCCAATGAAATCGAGCCTTTGCACTGCCCAACTTTCATCACCAAGTAAATGATGAATGGCGCCTAAGTCTTAAGGGCGGTAAAAAATGGGGTGTCTACAGTTGCCCCTCTTTGACAGAACTCAAAAGTCATGAAATGACGTGAGTGAATGTCAAACCCCAGAGACGACCCATTTTTGACAAGGCCGAAGACTTGGACAAACAAATAAAATGAAGATACAAAAACAAATGGTTGCACCCGTAGGCTGCCTACGTATCGCTTTGCAAGGAATCAAACCAGCGTAGTTCAGGGGCAGGATGCAAAATGATACACAATACAACAAAACAGTGTAAACGATATACAATGTAACGAAACAATGCAAATGACATGCAATGTAATTGAAATAATCAAACCACAAGAAGTGCAAACCACGCAAATACCATAAAGGGAAGGAGATGCAAAATCAAACTAGGTTTAACACAGAAAAGGTGCCGGGATGCTCAAACCACAATTCTCTTAGTGGAATAAGCGTGTGTACATGCAGAATTGTGTGTTTCGCAGAAAGAATACATGTAATTTGGTGGGATGACATAAGTAAGGAATGACCTACTGAGGAAAGATCGTGATCCTACATGTTGAATGCAACAAAACAAAGTACAAAGTAATGGATACAATAAATGAAGTGAATAAGGCTCGCGGCCGAACTACATTTTACCTAGAAAAGGTATGGACACAAAACAAACCACGTCTAACATAGAAATGGTGCCGTAACCCTTAGACTACAATTCTGTTAGTCGAATAGGCACGTACACATTATCATAGAACCATGCCTCAACGAAGGAAATATATGAGCACATGCCAGACTAAGCTTAACATGGAAAGGATGCATGCGATAAAATAGATAATGCAGTAGATGCATGCGATAAATGCTATATGCAATGCAATAGATGTTATGCAACACTTATGATAGATATGGTGATGCAGCTAGAAAGTGATGCTCTCGAAAGTACCTTACAGAGGCAATTGGTAATGACTCACCTTATGCTGCTGGGGATCTTTCCCTTTTTGATCTTGCGTTTCCGAACCACATGTACTACTTTTCTCCCTAACTATGGTCGTAGCTTTCCCTATTCTATAACAGGGTGACAGACTAGGTTGGTTCAGTATCCAGAATTGAGGCACATACACGCTACCTCAACCTATGGGGCTTCCATACAGATTTTAAGCCGAGGATACACCCCTGGGTATTTAAACTAGACTTTAGTTTCAGAAATTCCGAACCTTTGCGTTCTAGGCATCAGCCATTCGAACTCTAGTTTCCACCGTCTTAGTTGATCTCCTAGGAACTCACTACAAACATAGGCAGGTGGCTATACCAGACCACCGAAAGTCGTTCGGGCACGACAAACACCAAAGGAATTGCACCTTTAGAGGATTTAAGGTCTCCTAGACCGGCTGAATGCACAAGGCAGTGCGAGCAGGTGCACAAAGTAGTGCGAATCAAGTTGAATGCACAAAACAGTGCTATACAGGTGCACAAGGCAGTGCAATAATCCAAGGTGCACATGATAGTGCGATGCGGGGTGCACAAAACAGTGCGATAAAGGTGCACAAGAGAGGGTGAGTAAGGTGCGCAAAGTAGCGCGATGCAATGCACTAACAAGTGCAGGTAAGACGCACAAAACAGCGCGAGAAATGCACTAACAAGTGCAGGTAAGGTGCGCAAAATAGCGCGAGCAAGGCAGGTGCACAAGACAGTGCGATACAGGTGCACAAGACAGTGCGAGTAAGGTGCACAAGACAGTGCGAGTAAGGTGCACAAAGTAGCACGATGCAATGCACTAACAAGTGCAGGTAAGGTGCGCAAAATAGCGTGAGCAATGCAGGTGCGCAAGACAGTGCAATGTGCAAGAAAGCGTGAGTGTAAACTGCACAAAAAAAGTGTGATGCGCAAGAAAGCACGAGTGTAAACTGCACAAAAAAGTGCGATGCGCAAGAAAGCATGAGTGTAAACGTATGATTTTAAGGTCTCCTAGGCCAAAGAATGCACAAGACAGTGCGAGTGAGACACAACTACAAGGTGCACAAGACAGTGTGAGTGATACACAACTAGAAAGTGCACAAGACAGTGCGAGTGATACACAACCACAAAGTGCACAAGACAGTGCGAGTGGCACACAACGACAAAGTGCACAGGACAGTTATGCGATAGATGCATGATGTTAATTGAAAGCATGTTCTATGCATGAAACAAGCATATTCTATGCATGAATCATAACGATACGTGGCACGTATGCAACAAAAGTGTATATGAAAATGTACATTCTATGCAAGAAGGAAGGCAAATATGTACTTGGCGCCTTCAATTTACCTCTTAGAGGACTTTGCAACATGCTTAACTCAAATAGGACACACCTTGTTCATATTGTCGAGGGGTAACATCTGCATGTGAAAACCACGGGTGCTGCTTGGACTGCCATTCTGACTTGAAGCAGGCTTAAACTTGGGGTCGGGGTACACTCATACTACGGAGAAAGGTGAGGCCTGAGAAGGTGCACCTAGAATGCAGTCTCGGAATTTGCCGAAGTTGAATCACACTAAGATCCTCCAAATTTTCCCTATTTTCTTTTTCCTTGAGGTCTGGAACCTATGTAGCTTCAGATAGGTCCTTGTTCTATTGTTCTCACATGACCTGGGTTGAACCCTACAGTTCATGAAAGAAAGGATCTTGTTTTGCACATACATAGAGAACGGCACAGCACTCTGAGTACAAAACGATTTATTTTTTGAAATTGAGAGTGAGAATAAGTTCTTAACCGGGTATTGAGCCTGCGACTGACCATAGTCAAAATGACTCAACAAAGGGAAAGACAAGGTAAAAACAACACAAACACACTAAACGATTCAAAACAAGAAGCGAGACAAACAAAAACAACAAACACAACACTCGGATATGTACCACTGGCGAGAGACCTCTCAGTTCACGAGGAGCCTGTTTCTTCGGGTATTGTTTCCCACCCTTTCTTATTTGTGATTCTCACATCACTCTGACACTTAATCTCTTTTCTCTAAAAAGCCCTTTTCTCACTTTTTCTCTCAACGCACATCTCCCTATTCTTTAATCTCTCTTATTTTTTTATCCCTCCCCTGGGTGGTTGATGGATAAACAGGAAATTGTGGGCTCTTGCCCCTAGTATTCTACTAGATGCTCCTTCTTTCGCTCATAACTAGTGAGCTTCTCCCACAGAGGGGTTGTGATGCGACAAGATGTGCAGCAGATCCGCAACTAACATCAGTTGAAGACACCCCTGGCTTAGCTTGATCGTCCCACCGGCCATGTATTCAATTGATTGGCCTCAAACATTGCATTTTCTACGCCCCCATTCCGGGTCATATGCCAATTTGGGTGAGATCAAACCAGTCTAGATGAGGGGGTTGAACATCCAGCTCCATTTCCAGTTCGTGCTTCGCACTTGTCTTGATACCTCGCTGCTTGGAGGATATGGGAGCTTTTAGCCTTCTGCTGTTAGCTTCAGTTACGCCCTTTCTGGCGAATATGGTGCCCTTTCGGGCAAGTATGGTGCCCTTTCTGGCAAGTATGTTGACAATGGGGAAAAAACTGAAAACCTGACTCGACTGTGCCCCTAGTTCATCATTTTGACCATTTTTTGTTTTGGCTTTCTGTTAAAACAATTTTGACCAATATGAAAGATAGACTAACATACTGAAAATTTTCCTTTTTTGGGTCCAAGAAATGGTCTAGTTTTTTTTTTTTAAAATGGAATAATTTTTGAGAGAATAAGTCAACCTCATTAAAAATCCTCAAATCTGTTTTTGCAAATGGCCACTGCTCGACCAACACGGAATCTACTCTTGAGATGCACAACCTCAAATCTGAACTTGAATTGTCTTGCAGCTGAATCTTCTAACAGAGTAGGATAACTGAGTCTGAATGAAGATGATCATGAAGATAAGCCAGTTCACATAGACAAGATAGACGAGTTGAACAAGGATAAACCAATCAACATGGATAAGCCAAATAGGCTGAAAATGATTGGGGCTGAACTTCAGGATAAAGTTGCCTACGTATCCCAAAGATAGGAATCAGGCTGAACGTAGTTCCAGGTTGAGGTTCACTCGGGTGTTAACGCTCTCCTTTTGCGCTCTAACTTTTTCTGAGGCCGCCCTTCTGGGTTTTTAACCTTGCGAGCTATGTTTTTATTTTCTTTTCTTTTTTCATTCTCCTTTTTCTTCATTTCTTTTTTTTTAATTTCTTTTTTCATTCTTTCATTTTCTTCATTTTTTCTTTTTCTTTTCTTTTCTCTGCTCTAACTTTTGCCTGGGTCACCCTTCTGGGTTTTCGGCCCATCAAACCTCTCAAGGGTAGAAAAGTTTAACTTGTCCATGTTGATTAGTTTTGAGATCTCAAAGCCATATGAATCCAGGAGAATGATTGTTGTTCGTTGATGATGTAGGAGTCCATCCAATTGGATCTGAATTTGCCCCTAGTGTTGTAGATAGGAACTCGATTGTCCTTCGACGAAAATTTTCTTCTTTCAGATTCTGGAATTTGGCTTTCTCGCCAGTCTTCATTGGTTTGTGAAATGACCCATCTTTGACTTTTCGAGCACATCTGACATTTTTGTGCCTAGTTCAAGGGCTACCTCTGATCTAGCTTCGCAAGCTTCCTTTGATGACATATGACCTTCTTGACCATCTTGCCCCCAGTTCAAGGGTTACTTCCAATCCGGCCATACAAGCCTCACGTTGTGATTGATCATTGAACATTCTGAATCAAAGTTCAAGGTTTGAAAGAAAAATGGGTCGAGTCTCGAGGCTGAGAGCGATCCTATGCTGCACAATCTCAAGATCAATTCCATGCATGTCTTCGCAAGACCGCGCAAAACATTTTTTGAAATCTTTTAAGAAAGTGACTAATCGCTTGCATTGAAGACAATGTAGAACCAATCTAGATCAAGCCAGGATCCTTATCAGTACTCACATTAACAAGCATGATCTCATTCATTAAGGGCTTAGCATGCCTCTCTTTTTCTCAATTGATCAAATGTTTGCAAATCCTGAGGAATTCCTCCCTCTTTGTTTTCATCACAGTGTTCGAAAAGTTTTGAAAAACCTAGGTCAATGCAATGATGTCAAGGCACAGAAAAGTAGGTGAAAAGAACTGCCATTTCATTCAGATCTTCTGGCACAATTGGCTCAATGGCAGGAACAGACGCAAAAGAAAGGGTGCAAAAGACAAACACAAAACAAGCAAGTGACGCCCGAGGTAACACCCTCGAGATCATCTGACTCAAACACCACAGGACTGACTCGATACAACAAGATAGACTCAATACAACACAACAGAACTGACTCAATACCCAAGTCAGAAAGTAAAGTAAACAACATTCGCAAATGCTCAAAACAGTGCGTGCTATCCCCATATCTGGAGTAAAATGAGCGCCATCAACAGGCAGTTCATCCCCGATCACTTAGTCACATTATCCCCCAAGTTCATCGATCTAGTACCGATAGACTTTGCAGGACCTAGTGCAACGATGACCTCGTTGTCAATCAGATCTTGTATTTCATGGCAAAGACAAAAACAAAGGTCAGTGTCATGACCGATTTGTTGATGGAAAGCACAATGCTTGGCAGTATCATGCTTAGTTGGAAGGGGATCCGGGAGAGGCTGAGGCTCAAGAGGTTTGAGATGGCCTTGTCCTATAAGGATTTGGAGAGCTTTGGACAAGGTCATGTAGAGGGGATTGAAGACCCTCTGGCCTCGGGGTTGGTACTTCGAGGTTTGTGGAGTGTTGGATATACTAGCAAAGGCGTTGGCAGGCGCTGACTTCTGATGATCTCTTCCGAGTGTAGGATTAGAGCTGAAAGGAATGTTTTTGGCACGACATCACTTTTCTCGACTTGCCCCTTGTTTCAATATGCGTCGAACTTGAGTGGCAAAAGGGTCATCCACAGTCTTTGCAATAACTACGAGCACTTGCTGTTTGTTCAGTCCTTCAGCCTTCAAAACCTCAACAGCCCACTGAAGGTGTTCAAAGGGACCAATGCCTGCCCCTACCTTGTTCTTACCACTTGCCTTTACTTTGCCAAGGGATTGGCCTTCTTCCAATGCAGCCCGTCCCAAGATTGGGGAGCCGTTTGGCGTGAAATTATTGGCATGTGATGTGGTTGATGACGGAGCCAATATCCCAAAGGCCAGATCTGCCACTGTTCTCTGAAGATCTTCAATCATTTTCATCAGCTCAGAAGTAGTGGGTTCACGGGTTTGAGATGATTGGGGTTCAAATGCATCCATCATGCATAAGTCCATACTTTCTGGGATAAACACCTCAGGCTTGGGTAGATAGGCCGGGGTGATGCATATGCTGGGATTGTAGGTGGACGGCAGTGTATGGATGAGGTTGAGGTAGGCAGGAGATATTTGGTCATTGGGGTCTGGAGGTGGAGCTATCGTCTGGTTGTCGATGAGATTCTAGACCTCATGACGGAGGCGGTAGCAATGATCGGTGCCATGACCGTGTTGCTGATGATACACGTAGTATTTGGTGGGGTTATGTCTGGCAAAGAGTGGGTCAGGCAGAGGTTGAGGATCAAGGGGTTTGAGATACCCTCTTTCCATTAAGACTTTTAGTGCGCTAGTTAGGCTCATATAGAGAGGGGTGAAAGTTTTGCCTTGTGCTCAGGTTGGGCTGGCTGTTTGTAGGTTTGGTTTGGCAAAAGGGTCGGCTGTGGCGACTATATTGATTTCAATGGGTTTGGGAATAGTGCTACTACTAGCATGGGTACTCCCAAAAATCACCCTCCTCGTTGGTTCACTTGTTCTGGGAATAATCCCTCTATTGAATGCACTTTCGATCTGAACCCCTAATTCATGCAAACTTTTGAAAGTGACTAGTGGAGTGACTATTAACTTTTGCAACATATCATGCTCAAGGTTCTGCACCACTATTCGCACTTAGTCCCTCTCAGAAGGGCGATTTGTCATCTGTGCTGCCTTTCCTCTCCACCTTGCAACAAATTCTACAAAAGATTGTAGGATTCTGATGGGTTGCATTAAGGTCTTGAGTGGTTATTTCAAGTTGGGTATTGTAAGAGTACTAATTGACAAAGGCCTCAGCCAACTCTTTCCAGTTCTGCTTCACTGCATCCTCCAATTTAGTGTTCCAAGTGGCTGCTATACCCGACAGGGTTCTTCCGTACAGAGAGAGTTTCTGCGGCTTAGTCAGACCCAACGATTTCAGGACATCCAAGAAAAGCCAAATATGTACCATAGGATCTCCAGACCTGTCGAAACGGTCAATTTGTGGCATTTTGAATCTGTTTGGGAGCCTTACGTCAGCCTCAGTGTGCCCATCCTCAATGTCGGGAATAGAGTTAAGGCCCTGTGCCTTTTTGAATTGCTTCTCAAGGCTTGCAATTTTTAATGAGGTCGGGTCGAGCTCATTAACATCAAGGGAATAAGGCCTCTCATTAGGCTGCACCAGAGGTATGAAAACTTGAGCTTGAGCCCACCCTTCTCGAGGATCCGGACCATGCAAATCCTCAGTGGACGGAAGTGGGTCAAAGCTTGGCTGGGGTCCCGAGGCTGGATGTGTGGCAGGTGCCCTGGATGGGCGTTGCACTTCAGCATTGGTCTCATCCTGTCTGGCGATTCCCTGGTTTAATGCTGCTATAATAGCGACAACTGCTTCCGGACTTTGTGCCATCACGGTTTGCTGAGTTTGAACAAAGGTGATATGACTGGTGATTGTTGGATCAGTTGAACCGGTGAGCCCTGACTGGCCTTTCTTTGCCTTGCCTCTAGCAAAGAAAACACTAGTTTTCCTTGAACTAAACCTCCTGACTTGACAAAGTCTATCAACACAAGTCCAATGCGCCTGGGGGATATTGGAGCCTTCTAAAGCTATAGTTCCAGGACTACTTTGAAAAAGAGAAAACAGGCAGCATCTCAGCCCAATTTCATTAGAACAGATATGAGCAACGCTGAATAACTGTATTCCATATTGAATTCTGTCCCACAAACTGATACCAGCTTGGCAACTGATATGCACATCCCTGTACAGTTTCACTATAAAGCACATACTAGTTAAAGAGAGCCAAAACACCCTTATGATGGGGCAGGGTTACCCTGTCCTAGTTTCGTCAGGAGCTAGGGTTTCACTACGCAAACATGCGGTTTCAAACAATCCTGCATTCGGGTGAGCAACCTATCCTAGTTTGGAACAGTCTCTATGGCTTCCAATATGCAACTAAGTCAATTTGGTCAAAACGGGTGCCTCAGCAAGACCACCTAATATACCTCTCGCTCCTAACACCGAGAAGTGGAAGGAGGATCAAATGGTACGGCAGTAGTCTAGATCCAAGGTTTGTGTTCCCATCGTGGTAGAGCCCGTAATCGGTCAGCCTTATGGTACCTCTTCCAAGCGAGCCTCCGGTAAACCGTTTAGGAATAACAGATGGAAAACACTGTGATTTAGGTGCACCTATGCAAATGCAATGCAAACCAACACACAAATGTAGATAAAACAACATATCATGAGTTTGAGTCAAGTTCTCTAAATCCCCAGCAGAGTCGCCAGAAACTGCAGACTCGACTTTCTTCGCGCGCCCCCTTTCGGAGAGGCACGACTTGGTCTCCTACAGTTCAGATTCCTGTCACGGTTCTGAATCTAATCTCACAAAGTGCAATGTGAGACTGATAAACACCAAAGAATCCAATCCGGTAAATCATTTTGGAAAATTGATTTTGAATCAAAAAGAGCCAAAAATGGACTGCTTTTCCAGATTATAGAGTCACCACCTAAATATTTTGTTTTTGGGAAATTTAGGAAACCTTGACTCGTGCCAAAGGCCACGTGTCAGTCATCACAAAGTTGCCTCGGTTCGGGAACTTAGGTACAAGAAGGGAAGGTCCTGAAATGAGCACCCCCGCTTGCCCGATCAAAAATCGACCTCTACTACCATGATATGTTGTTTTATAAACCTCATGTGCTCTTATCCAATTATTGGCTAACTTTACTATGTGACACACACAAGCAAGTATAGACTAAGTCGCAAGACTTAGAACAAATCAACTCATGTTTGTTTTTCGAAAATGGTCTGAAAGTGCCACTCTCAAGTGGGCTAAAACGCGGATTTGCCACCCTCAAGTGGGCTTAAAACATGATTTCGCCACTTCGCAAAGTGGGCTTAAAACATTCATTCGTCGAATTGTCCCAATTCAAGCAACAAAGCCATCACCCACAGGCATTTATTCAGTTCATCCCTTAAGCAAGTAGCCTCATGGCAAGCATGCTATCATGGCAACACTTACACTCATGTAAGTATGCTAAAGCGTAACACTTACAGTGTACTCCGAGCCAAAAGAAAAAACTAGTTAGAAATATGCATGATCCTAACTACGCTAGATGCCTAATGCAACACATGCAATGCATTTAATAGGCTTGGCTATCTAAGATGGCATATGAATGCAACGATTTGATACATGTATTCAAAGAAGTATTGAAATACGATGCAGTTTGAATGATACACCGAGCCCAATGCATGCAATACAAATGAATGATGCAAACATGCAAGCATGAGGTATGCTAATCAAAACGTGCCCTAAAACTAACCATCGAAAGCGGTTAAGTAAAAGAGAGAAAGAAGTGGGGTTGAAAGACATGCACACACACACGCACGCATGCTTATTACAACATTGCGCCCTCGCGAAGGAAGGTCCGAATGAATAAGCTAAGCTAATCTAAGCTAAGCTAATTAAACTAATCTAATTAAACTAATTAGACTAATTATTACAAAACAAAATAAAGAAATAGCTAAGCTGAGCTACTTAATTATTACAACACTTAATTACTTAGCAAACTAATTAATTAAATTACAAAACCATGCTAACTAAGAAGTAAAGCATTAAACTATACTGCCTCAGCTCTGCTTTAAGAAGTTGAACATGCATGCATTCGGTTTTCGCCCTGAAAAGCCCACCGGTTTGCTCTTGAGACGCTTTGTTTGCAGGGTCACTCCAAGAACTTTCTGCTCCACCTTACCAAACCTGTCACAACCCAAACCCGCCCCTAAAAGTTTGGTCCACGACCAGCTTGTACATAGGCCTCAAAACAGAATTTTAAAATAATATTTAACCATATACGGGGCCTTAGGCGGAAACAATATCAATAAAAGACAACATCCATTAACCTTGTGCATATATGATGGTTTAATTGGATTTAATCATTTAAATGCATTCCCAGAGTTATATATATAATCACAGAATTCATATAGATCTCACACACTCTTACATAAGACTTAATAATTTATATGACTCCCAACACAAATTAAGGCCTCCACAAGGAGACATACCCCGGTGACTTGGCAGACAGGCGAACCTTAGTACAACTCTAGTGTCAATCTCCGACGGCTCTCCCACAGAAATATTCATAAAAACGGAGTGAGCAAGGCTCAGTGAATAATAGCAATGTAAGGAGGTTAATTAATTGAGCATAGACTTAGAGAATGTAAATATGCATATCAAACTGTACAAAGATCTTATACATAATCATATTTTAAAACAGCCTTAGACCCACATGTAACACAAAACGGCCTCAGGCCCATATATAATACAGAGCGGCTGTAAGCCCAGATATGATACAGGATGGCTGTAAGACCAGAGATAATATAGAACGGCTGTAAGCCCAGATATAATACAGATCGGCTATAAGCCTAGATATAATACAGAACGGCTGTAAGCCTAGATATAATACAGATCGGCTATAAACCCAGATATAATACCAAACGGCTATAAGCCCAGATATAATACAGATTGGCTTTAAGCCCATAGATAATACAGAGCGGCCTTAGGCCCAACATATTATGCAGAGCGACCTCAGGAACATATATCAACAGATTGGCCTCGGGCCCATTATTAACAAAACAGAATGATTCCAGATACACAAAGATATCATTGTTCCATAATACACATATGTTCCATTTGTTCATCATGAATTCAGATAGTTAACTTGCAGATAACAGAACATCAGTATTAACTCTTAACAGTAAGCAAAACGTACATCAACAGTACTATTACTCAATAGTGCACAAAGATTTTCCCATGGTTTATTACAAGTCGACATAGTTGTCTTGCGGAGAACAGAACATTAATAATAACTATTAACAGAAGTCAAATGTATCACTGCATTAATAGGAATAGAACAGTTCATATCATAACGGCCTCAGGCCCACGTCTATTACTAGGGACAGAACGACCATAGGTTCATATCAATGCCATTATTCAAGCATATTCATTAATTGAATCAAAGCACAATATTAATGGAACAGGCCATTCACAAATAACAATACATAGATAATAATCACAGGAAGTAAATGAAACATATCGTTACACTATTATTACTCACAGTGATTGGCTCCTAGTAGTAATGGGACGATGTCCCCGTCTCGACCTACAAGTATAGTGCACAACACATGATATGAGATTATACTCGATCCTTTACTTATTCTCTTTGATCATTCAATCGATTAGCCATGGTGGTACCAAGCTCATTATTCCTTAATAAGTTACAATCCATGTCTCATAAAACAAGAGAAATTGATGGGTAATGGTTTAGGTGAAGAAATGGTACAAAACCAGTGAACAGTCGTCACTAATTTGGGCATAACTATTTCTATATTTAGAATTGGGAGTGAGACCACCACCATTGGAAACTAGACTTCCGGGGATTGATTTTAGGCTCAAGAATCACTCAAAACAGAGTCCGGAGGTAAAAGATATGCTTATTCAAAGTTCGCGGAATAGAGCTGCCTCTCGCACGTGCAGGAAACAGAGCCGCACGTGCGGCCCTGGGCAGTTTGCAGTCCGAAAATGGCAGTAAAATTGGAACTTCTCATTTTCAAAATCAAACCTCAATTTCATGTAAATCAGAGCCCAAAACCCTTTAATACATGATAAATTTCACATTATTAATCTCCATCAAACATCATAACCTTAAAATATTACTCAATTCCCAAGCACAAGAACACAAGAGCATAATATAGCCATAGTTGGGGTTCAAAGTTCACATCTTCCCAGATGACCCTAAAAATTGTGCTGATCATAAATATGTCTCCTGTTCTGGTTTCTGACGCCTCTAAGGCCTTCAATTTGCAGTACCAAGTTAACGAATAACAGAACATTAATAATAACTATTAACAGAAGGCAAATGTATCACTGCATTACTAGGGTCAGAACAATTCACATCATAACGACCTTGGGCCCACGTCTATTACTAGGGACAGAACGACCATAGGTTCATATCAATGCCATTATTCAAGCATATTCATTAATCAAAGCACAATATTAATGGAACAGGCCATTCACAAATAACAATACATAGATAATAATCACCGGAAGTAAATGAAACATATCGATACACTACTATTACTCACAGTGATTGGCTCCTGGTAGTAATGGGACGATGTCCTCGTCTCGACCTACAAGTACAGTGCACAACACATGATATGAGATTATACTCGATCCTTTACTTATTCTCTTTGATCATTCAATCGATTAGCCATGGTGGTACCAAGCTCATTATTACTTAAGAAGTTATAATCCATGTCTCATAAAAGAAGAGAAATTGATGGGTAATGGTTTAGGTGAAGAAATGGTACAAAACAGGTTGACAGAAATTGAACATTTGTCACTAATTTGGGCATAACTATTTCGGTATTTAGAATTTGGGAGTGAGACGACCACCATTGGAAACTAGACTTCCGGGGCTTGATTTTAGGCTCAAGAATCACTCAAAACGGAGTCCGGAGGGAAACGATATGCTTATTCAAAGTTCGCAGAATAGAGCTGCCTCCCGCACGTGCAGGAAACAGAGCCGCGCGTGCGGCCCTGGGCAGTTTGCAGTCCGAAAATGGCTGTAAAATTGGAACTTCTCATTTTCAAAATCAAACCTCAATTTCATGTAAATTAGAGCCCAAAACCCTTTAATACATGAGAAATTTCACATTATTAATGTCCATCAAACATCATAACCTTAAAATATTACTCAATTCCCAAGCACAAGAACACAAGAGCATAATATAGCCATAGTTGGGGTTCAAAGTTCACATCTTCCATATCAATCATTGATTTCATGTAATTTATGCTTTAAGCATAAGGATTCAAGATAGATGATCAAACCTTAGTTCAATCTTTGTCTTTCTCTTAGCTTTCTTCAATTTCCCCCAAGTTTCCCATGGGTGATCTTCTTTTTCTTTCTTCAATTCCCTTCAAGCATCTTCAAAACCACCATGGATATTGAGGAGCTTGTCTCTCTTCTCTCTCTCCTTTTCACGGTTTCCCCTCTCCCCCTTTTAGATATTTTTAGGTTCCAAGAGATGAGTTCAACTCATGCCTCTCATATACATATACATTAAATATACACAAATATAAGTTTAACACAATAGGGAGAGCCAAACGCGGCCTTACGAATCGCATTAAATCAAATTCCAATTAAATTTTTCAGATGACTCTGAAAATTGTGCTGATCATAAATATGTCCCCTGTTCTGGTTTCTGACGCCTCTAAGACCTTCAATTTGCAGTACCAAGTTAACCACCAAAACGTGCATTAACGAATCAGACCAATTAGATTTCTAATTAATTTTCCCAAATAGTTCTAAAAATTTCCATTAACACACCCAAGTACTCAATTGTGATTTTTGAACCCGTAAAGGTCGGTAATTTCAATTTTAAAGCGTAGCTCAACAGATAATTCCTCAATTTGAACAGATATGATTAAATTAAAATGCAACCATCTCATGCAAAACATGTTAGAGGCCTTAAAACACTAAGCTAATGAAGGCATTTGCACTATAGCTATGCAATACAAAGCTGGGACAAACAATCCAAAATAGTCCTAAAACAACTTCAATGAAGTTCTAAAACATGCTTGAAGTTGGCTAAAAAGAGCTAGAATGAGAGGGTAATACATAGCACAAACTAAACAAGTAAGCGCAATTGCACTACAAGCATACAAAGCAAGCCTCAAGTGACCAAAGCAGCTCGAAACAGAGCTAAAGAAGGTCAAAAAAGTAACAAAAACATGCTGAGATCAAGTCATAAAAGGGTAGAAAAACATGCTCACATGTTAGGCTATCTATACTTACAAGCAAGAAACAAGGAGGGGAGGCCAACCCCTCCTATTTTGGACATCAAAATATGGTTTTTGTCATTGAAAAACCCTAGAGTTTCAGTGATAAAAAGGGCAAAAAAGTTTGATTTGAATGTGATGAGAAATGGTGCAAAAAGCTTAACAAGATAAAGGGCAAAAATGGGGGACAACCCCCTAACTCACAACGGCTACAACCACCACTTTTAGGACTGAAAAACAGAAATTTTTACATGCCAATACCAGCCTTGAGATGGTGGAAAAAGATGGCAAAGCAAATATGAAAAACAAGCTTAAAGGGATAGAGTTATACCTCTTGAAGCACAACATAATTTTAGGCAACAAAACCAAGCAAAACCACCTTAAGGAGTTCCAAGAGTGCCTCAAGCAACCTCAGCCCAAAGATCAACAACTTTGATTAAGGGTTGATAGTTTAAAGTTTGATGTATGCAAGTTTCTAAGCACAAAAGCTCTAGAGAGAGAGAGAGAGAGAGAGAGAAAGATAGAGAGAGAGAGAGAGAGAGAGAGAAAGATAGAGAGAGAGAGAGAGAGAGAGAGAAAGATAGAGAGAGAGAGAGAGAGAGAGAGAAAGATAGAGAGAGAGAGAGAGAGAGAGAGAAAGATAGAGAGAGAGAGAGAGAGAGAGAGAAAGATAGAGAGAGAGAGAGAGAGAGAGAGAAAGATAGAGAGAGAGAGAGAGAGAGAGAGAAAGATAGAGAGAGAGAGAGAGAGAGAGAGAAAGATAGAGAGAGAGAGAGAGAGAGAGAGAAAGATAGAGAGAGAGAGAGAGAGAGAGAGAAAGATAGAGAGAGAGAGAGAGAGAGAGAGAAAGATAGAGAGAGAGAGAGAGAGAGAGAGAAAGATAGAGAGAGAGAGAGAGAGAGAGAGAAAGATAGAGAGAGAGAGAGAGAGAGAGAGAAAGATAGAGAGAGAGAGAGAGAGAGAGAGAAAGATAGAGAGAGAGAGAGAGAGAGAGAGAAAGATAGAGAGAGAGAGAGAGAGAGAGAGAAAGATAGAGAGAGAGAGAGAGAGAGAGAGAAAGATAGAGAGAGAGAGAGAGAGAGAGAGAAAGATAGAGAGAGAGAGAGAGAGAGAGAGAAAGATAGAGAGAGAGAGAGAGAGAGAGAGAAAGATAGAGAGAGAGAGAGAGAGAGAGAGAAAGATAGAGAGAGAGAGAGAGAGAGAGAGAAAGATAGAGAGAGAGAGAGAGAGAGAGAGAAAGATAGAGAGAGAGAGAGAGAGAGAGAGAAAGATAGAGAGAGAGAGAGAGAGAGAGAGAAAGATAGAGAGAGAGAGAGAGAGAGAGAGAAAGCAAACGAACACAAACATGGATAATCACCGAGTGTTCAAACGGTGACGTCCAAGTCTTGAGGACGGTCAAAAATGGGGTGTCTACACCGAGAGACGACCCATTTTTGACAAGGCCGAAGACTTGGACAAACAAATAAAATGAAGATGCAAAAACAAATGGTTGCACCCGTAGGCTGCCTACGTGTCGCTTTGCAAGGAATCAAACCAGCGTAGTTCAGGAGCAGGATGCAAAATGATACACAATACAACAAAACAGTGTAAACGATATACAATGTAACGAAACAATGCAAATGACATGCAATGTAATTGAAATAATCAAACCACAAGAAGTGCAAACCACACAAACACCATAAAAGGGAAGGAGATGCAAAATCAAACTACGTTTAACACAGAAAAGGTGCCGGGATCCTCAAACCACAATTCTCTTAGTGGGATAAGCGTGTGTACATGCAGAATTGTGTGTTTCGTAGAAAGAATACAAGTAATTGGGTGGGATGTCATAAGTGAGGAATGACCTGCTGAGGAAAGATCATGATCCTACATGCTGAATCCAACAAAACAAAGTACAATGCAATGGATGCAATAAATGAAGTCAATAAGGCTCGCGGCCGAACTACATTTTACCTAGAAAAGGTATGGACACAAAACAAACCACGTCTAACATAGAAAAGGTGCCGAAACCCTTAGACCACAATTCTCTTAGTGGAATAGGCACGTACACATTATCATAGAACCATGCTTCAACGAAGGAAATATATGAGCACATGCCAGACTAAGCTTAACATGGAAATGATGCATGCGATAAAATAGATAATGTAGTAGATGCATGCGATAAATGCTATATGCAATGCAATAGATGTTATGCAACACTTATGATAGATATGATGATGCAGCTAGAAAGTGATGCTCTCGAAAGTACCTTACAGGGGCAATTGGTAATGACTCATCTTATGCTGCTGGGGATTTTCCCCTTTTTGATCTTGCATTTCCGAACCACATGTACTACTTTTCTCCCTAACTATGGTCGTAGCTTTCCCTATTCTCCAACAGGGTGACAGACTAGGTTGGTTCAGTATCCAGAATTGAGGCGCATACACGCTACCTCAACCTATGCGGCTTCCATACAGATTTTAAGCCGAGGATACACCCTTGGGTATTTAAACTAGACTTTAGTCTCAGAAATTCCGAACCTTTGCGTTCTAGGCATCAGCCATTCGAACTCTAGTTTCCACCGTCTTAGTTGATCTCCTAGGAACTCACTACAAACACAGGCATGTGGCTATACCAGACCACCGAAAGTCGTTCGGGCACGACAAACACCAAAGGAATTGCACCTTTAGAGGATTTAATAAGTAAAAGAAGCAAGATAAGCATCTTTTATATTGACTTAATCGATTAAAGAATGAATCGGTAACTAAAATGAGTAAACAAAATGAATAAGTAAAAGAAGCAAGATAAGCATCTTTTATATTGACTTAATCGATTAAAGAATGAATCGGTAACTAAAATGAGTAAACAAAATGAATAAGTAAAAGAAGCAAGATAAGCATCTTTTATATTGACTTAATCGATTAAAGAATGAATCGGTAACTAAAATGAGTAAACAAAATGAATAAGTAAAAGAAGCAAGATAAGCATCTTTTATATTGACTTAATCGATTAAAGAATGAATCGGTAACTAAAATGAGTAAACAAAATGAATAAGTAAAAGAAGCAAGATAAGCATCTTTTATATTGACTTAATCGATTAAAGAATGAATCGGTAACTAAAATGAGTAAACAAAATGAATAAGTAAAAGAAGCAAGATAAGCATCTTTTATATTGACTTAATCGATTAAAGAATGAATCGGTAACTAAAATGAGTAAACAAAATGAATAAGTAAAAGAAGCAAGATAAGCATCTTTTATATTGACTTAATCGATTAAAGAATGAATCGGTAACTAAAATGAGTAAACAAAATGAATAAGTAAAAGAAGCAAGATAAGCATCTTTTATATTGACTTAATCGATTAAAGAATGAATCGGTAACTAAAATGAGTAAACAAAATGAATAAGTAAAAGAAGCAAGATAAGCATCTTTTATATTGACTTAATCGATTAAAGAATGAATCGGTAACTAAAATGAGTAAACAAAATGAATAAGTAAAAGAAGCAAGATAAGCATCTTTTATATTGACTTAATCGATTAAAGAATGAATCGGTAACTAAAATGAGTAAACAAAATGAATAAGTAAAAGAAGCAAGATAAGCATCTTTTATATTGACTTAATCGATTAAAGAATGAATCGGTAACTAAAATGAGTAAACAAAATGAATAAGTAAAAGAAGCAAGATAAGCATCTTTTATATTGACTTAATCGATTAAAGAATGAATCGGTAACTAAAATGAGTAAACAAAATGAATAAGTAAAAGAAGCAAGATAAGCATCTTTTATATTGACTTAATCGATTAAAGAATGAATCGGTAACTAAAATGAGTAAACAAAATGAATAAGTAAAAGAAGCAAGATAAGCATCTTTTATATTGACTTAATCGATTAAAGAATGAATCGGTAACTAAAATGAGTAAACAAAATGAATAAGTAAAAGAAGCAAGATAAGCATCTTTTATATTGACTTAATCGATTAAAGAATGAATCGGTAACTAAAATGAGTAAACAAAATGAATAAGTAAAAGAAGCAAGATAAGCATCTTTTATATTGACTTAATCGATTAAAGAATGAATCGGTAACTAAAATGAGTAAACAAAATGAATAAGTAAAAGAAGCAAGATAAGCATCTTTTATATTGACTTAATCGATTAAAGAATGAATCGGTAACTAAAATGAGTAAACAAAATGAATAAGTAAAAGAAGCAAGATAAGCATCTTTTATATTGACTTAATCGATTAAAGAATGAATCGGTAACTAAAATGAGTAAACAAAATGAATAAGTAAAAGAAGCAAGATAAGCATCTTTTATATTGACTTAATCGATTAAAGAATGAATCGGTAACTAAAATGAGTAAACAAAATGAATAAGTAAAAGAAGCAAGATAAGCATCTTTTATATTGACTTAATCGATTAAAGAATGAATCGGTAACTAAAATGAGTAAACAAAATGAATAAGTAAAAGAAGCAAGATAAGCATCTTTTATATTGACTTAATCGATTAAAGAATGAATCGGTAACTAAAATGAGTAAACAAAATGAATAAGTAAAAGAAGCAAGATAAGCATCTTTTATATTGACTTAATCGATTAAAGAATGAATCGGTAACTAAAATGAGTAAACAAAATGAATAAGTAAAAGAAGCAAGATAAGCATCTTTTATATTGACTTAATCGATTAAAGAATGAATCGGTAACTAAAATGAGTAAACAAAATGAATAAGTAAAAGAAGCAAGATAAGCATCTTTTATATTGACTTAATCGATTAAAGAATGAATCGGTAACTAAAATGAGTAAACAAAATGAATAAGTAAAAGAAGCAAGATAAGCATCTTTTATATTGACTTAATCGATTAAAGAATGAATCGGTAACTAAAATGAGTAAACAAAATGAATAAGTAAAAGAAGCAAGATAAGCATCTTTTATATTGACTTAATCGATTAAAGAATGAATCGGTAACTAAAATGAGTAAACAAAATGAATAAGTAAAAGAAGCAAGATAAGCATCTTTTATATTGACTTAATCGATTAAAGAATGAATCGGTAACTAAAATGAGTAAACAAAATGAATAAGTAAAAGAAGCAAGATAAGCATCTTTTATATTGACTTAATCGATTAAAGAATGAATCGGTAACTAAAATGAGTAAACAAAATGAATAAGTAAAAGAAGCAAGATAAGCATCTTTTATATTGACTTAATCGATTAAAGAATGAATCGGTAACTAAAATGAGTAAACAAAATGAATAAGTAAAAGAAGCAAGATAAGCATCTTTTATATTGACTTAATCGATTAAAGAATGAATCGGTAACTAAAATGAGTAAACAAAATGAATAAGTAAAAGAAGCAAGATAAGCATCTTTTATATTGACTTAATCGATTAAAGAATGAATCGGTAACTAAAATGAGTAAACAAAATGAATAAGTAAAAGAAGCAAGATAAGCATCTTTTATATTGACTTAATCGATTAAAGAATGAATCGGTAACTAAAATGAGTAAACAAAATGAATAAGTAAAAGAAGCAAGATAAGCATCTTTTATATTGACTTAATCGATTAAAGAATGAATCGGTAACTAAAATGAGTAAACAAAATGAATAAGTAAAAGAAGCAAGATAAGCATCTTTTATATTGACTTAATCGATTAAAGAATGAATCGGTAACTAAAATGAGTAAACAAAATGAATAAGTAAAAGAAGCAAGATAAGCATCTTTTATATTGACTTAATCGATTAAAGAATGAATCGGTAACTAAAATGAGTAAACAAAATGAATAAGTAAAAGAAGCAAGATAAGCATCTTTTATATTGACTTAATCGATTAAAGAATGAATCGGTAACTAAAATGAGTAAACAAAATGAATAAGTAAAAGAAGCAAGATAAGCATCTTTTATATTGACTTAATCGATTAAAGAATGAATCGGTAACTAAAATGAGTAAACAAAATGAATAAGTAAAAGAAGCAAGATAAGCATCTTTTATATTGACTTAATCGATTAAAGAATGAATCGGTAACTAAAATGAGTAAACAAAATGAATAAGTAAAAGAAGCAAGATAAGCATCTTTTATATTGACTTAATCGATTAAAGAATGAATCGGTAACTAAAATGAGTAAACAAAATGAATAAGTAAAAGAAGCAAGATAAGCATCTTTTATATTGACTTAATCGATTAAAGAATGAATCGGTAACTAAAATGAGTAAACAAAATGAATAAGTAAAAGAAGCAAGATAAGCATCTTTTATATTGACTTAATCGATTAAAGAATGAATCGGTAACTAAAATGAGTAAACAAAATGAATAAGTAAAAGAAGCAAGATAAGCATCTTTTATATTGACTTAATCGATTAAAGAATGAATCGGTAACTAAAATGAGTAAACAAAATGAATAAGTAAAAGAAGCAAGATAAGCATCTTTTATATTGACTTAATCGATTAAAGAATGAATCGGTAACTAAAATGAGTAAACAAAATGAATAAGTAAAAGAAGCAAGATAAGCATCTTTTATATTGACTTAATCGATTAAAGAATGAATCGGTAACTAAAATGAGTAAACAAAATGAATAAGTAAAAGAAGCAAGATAAGCATCTTTTATATTGACTTAATCGATTAAAGAATGAATCGGTAACTAAAATGAGTAAACAAAATGAATAAGTAAAAGAAGCAAGATAAGCATCTTTTATATTGACTTAATCGATTAAAGAATGAATCGGTAACTAAAATGAGTAAACAAAATGAATAAGTAAAAGAAGCAAGATAAGCATCTTTTATATTGACTTAATCGATTAAAGAATGAATCGGTAACTAAAATGAGTAAACAAAATGAATAAGTAAAAGAAGCAAGATAAGCATCTTTTATATTGACTTAATCGATTAAAGAATGAATCGGTAACTAAAATGAGTAAACAAAATGAATAAGTAAAAGAAGCAAGATAAGCATCTTTTATATTGACTTAATCGATTAAAGAATGAATCGGTAACTAAAATGAGTAAACAAAATGAATAAGTAAAAGAAGCAAGATAAGCATCTTTTATATTGACTTAATCGATTAAAGAATGAATCGGTAACTAAAATGAGTAAACAAAATGAATAAGTAAAAGAAGCAAGATAAGCATCTTTTATATTGACTTAATCGATTAAAGAATGAATCGGTAACTAAAATGAGTAAACAAAATGAATAAGTAAAAGAAGCAAGATAAGCATCTTTTATATTGACTTAATCGATTAAAGAATGAATCGGTAACTAAAATGAGTAAACAAAATGAATAAGTAAAAGAAGCAAGATAAGCATCTTTTATATTGACTTAATCGATTAAAGAATGAATCGGTAACTAAAATGAGTAAACAAAATGAATAAGTAAAAGAAGCAAGATAAGCATCTTTTATATTGACTTAATCGATTAAAGAATGAATCGGTAACTAAAATGAGTAAACAAAATGAATAAGTAAAAGAAGCAAGATAAGCATCTTTTATATTGACTTAATCGATTAAAGAATGAATCGGTAACTAAAATGAGTAAACAAAATGAATAAGTAAAAGAAGCAAGATAAGCATCTTTTATATTGACTTAATCGATTAAAGAATGAATCGGTAACTAAAATGAGTAAACAAAATGAATAAGTAAAAGAAGCAAGATAAGCATCTTTTATATTGACTTAATCGATTAAAGAATGAATCGGTAACTAAAATGAGTAAACAAAATGAATAAGTAAAAGAAGCAAGATAAGCATCTTTTATATTGACTTAATCGATTAAAGAATGAATCGGTAACTAAAATGAGTAAACAAAATGAATAAGTAAAAGAAGCAAGATAAGCATCTTTTATATTGACTTAATCGATTAAAGAATGAATCGGTAACTAAAATGAGTAAACAAAATGAATAAGTAAAAGAAGCAAGATAAGCATCTTTTATATTGACTTAATCGATTAAAGAATGAATCGGTAACTAAAATGAGTAAACAAAATGAATAAGTAAAAGAAGCAAGATAAGCATCTTTTATATTGACTTAATCGATTAAAGAATGAATCGGTAACTAAAATGAGTAAACAAAATGAATAAGTAAAAGAAGCAAGATAAGCATCTTTTATATTGACTTAATCGATTAAAGAATGAATCGGTAACTAAAATGAGTAAACAAAATGAATAAGTAAAAGAAGCAAGATAAGCATCTTTTATATTGACTTAATCGATTAAAGAATGAATCGGTAACTAAAATGAGTAAACAAAATGAATAAGTAAAAGAAGCAAGATAAGCATCTTTTATATTGACTTAATCGATTAAAGAATGAATCGGTAACTAAAATGAGTAAACAAAATGAATAAGTAAAAGAAGCAAGATAAGCATCTTTTATATTGACTTAATCGATTAAAGAATGAATCGGTAACTAAAATGAGTAAACAAAATGAATAAGTAAAAGAAGCAAGATAAGCATCTTTTATATTGACTTAATCGATTAAAGAATGAATCGGTAACTAAAATGAGTAAACAAAATGAATAAGTAAAAGAAGCAAGATAAGCATCTTTTATATTGACTTAATCGATTAAAGAATGAATCGGTAACTAAAATGAGTAAACAAAATGAATAAGTAAAAGAAGCAAGATAAGCATCTTTTATATTGACTTAATCGATTAAAGAATGAATCGGTAACTAAAATGAGTAAACAAAATGAATAAGTAAAAGAAGCAAGATAAGCATCTTTTATATTGACTTAATCGATTAAAGAATGAATCGGTAACTAAAATGAGTAAACAAAATGAATAAGTAAAAGAAGCAAGATAAGCATCTTTTATATTGACTTAATCGATTAAAGAATGAATCGGTAACTAAAATGAGTAAACAAAATGAATAAGTAAAAGAAGCAAGATAAGCATCTTTTATATTGACTTAATCGATTAAAGAATGAATCGGTAACTAAAATGAGTAAACAAAATGAATAAGTAAAAGAAGCAAGATAAGCATCTTTTATATTGACTTAATCGATTAAAGAATGAATCGGTAACTAAAATGAGTAAACAAAATGAATAAGTAAAAGAAGCAAGATAAGCATCTTTTATATTGACTTAATCGATTAAAGAATGAATCGGTAACTAAAATGAGTAAACAAAATGAATAAGTAAAAGAAGCAAGATAAGCATCTTTTATATTGACTTAATCGATTAAAGAATGAATCGGTAACTAAAATGAGTAAACAAAATGAATAAGTAAAAGAAGCAAGATAAGCATCTTTTATATTGACTTAATCGATTAAAGAATGAATCGGTAACTAAAATGAGTAAACAAAATGAATAAGTAAAAGAAGCAAGATAAGCATCTTTTATATTGACTTAATCGATTAAAGAATGAATCGGTAACTAAAATGAGTAAACAAAATGAATAAGTAAAAGAAGCAAGATAAGCATCTTTTATATTGACTTAATCGATTAAAGAATGAATCGGTAACTAAAATGAGTAAACAAAATGAATAAGTAAAAGAAGCAAGATAAGCATCTTTTATATTGACTTAATCGATTAAAGAATGAATCGGTAACTAAAATGAGTAAACAAAATGAATAAGTAAAAGAAGCAAGATAAGCATCTTTTATATTGACTTAATCGATTAAAGAATGAATCGGTAACTAAAATGAGTAAACAAAATGAATAAGTAAAAGAAGCAAGATAAGCATCTTTTATATTGACTTAATCGATTAAAGAATGAATCGGTAACTAAAATGAGTAAACAAAATGAATAAGTAAAAGAAGCAAGATAAGCATCTTTTATATTGACTTAATCGATTAAAGAATGAATCGGTAACTAAAATGAGTAAACAAAATGAATAAGTAAAAGAAGCAAGATAAGCATCTTTTATATTGACTTAATCGATTAAAGAATGAATCGGTAACTAAAATGAGTAAACAAAATGAATAAGTAAAAGAAGCAAGATAAGCATCTTTTATATTGACTTAATCGATTAAAGAATGAATCGGTAACTAAAATGAGTAAACAAAATGAATAAGTAAAAGAAGCAAGATAAGCATCTTTTATATTGCATTGCATGTATTCGAATCGGACGTCAATTCGAACACAAGGAAAATGGGACATTTCATACTCAAAAGTGATGAAATGTGCCACTTTCCTTTGTCACTATCACCCTTGATCATGCATGATAGGGTGGTGGTCTTTTTGAGTCTTGTTTTGCACTCATTGAAACTTGTACAAACTTGGTTTTTTGGCTATCATGCATGAAAATTGCTTGATTGGTAGTTTGAGAGCCAAGAGTTTCACTCCTTTGAACTTGTGTGATGATAGGGAGTGTAAACGGTACACACAAACCTGTGAAAATACACTATTTTGCTCTGTCTGCTCTCTGTTGTAGCAAAAAGGGGAGTTTATGTCATCAGTGGCCGACCGGCCACCACCAGTAGCCGACCAGCCACCATTAGTAGTCGACAGGCCCCCTGTCAGCCACCAATGAAAGTTCAGCAGTGTGTTCCTGAGGTGGAGCAGAGGTGTTCTGGAAGTTGGCACAATTTTTAGTGTTCGAATGCGCAAACAGAGGCTTGCAATAGCAAGGCAGTGGCTTTTTCGGGTGGAGGAACCAAGCATGCATGCATCCCTCGCTTCCCGAGGCCATTTAATTGCTTTGCTTAGTTAATTAGTGGTAGCTAATTAATTAGTTTAATTGCTTTGTACTTAATTAGCTTAGTGTGTAGCTAATTAATTTGATTTGTAATATTTAATTACCTTAGAATAGTTTATTAATTCATATCATGTTGTAAGAGCTAGCTTAATTAGCGTAGCTAGTTAGCTTCTTTATTCGGACCCTCCTTCGCGAGGGCGTAATGTTGTAATAAGTGTGCGCGCGTGTGTGTATGTCTTCCAATCCCACGTCTTTCTCCCTTTTATTTAATCACTTTTGATGGTTAGATTAGGGGCATTTTCAATTAGCATACCTTATGCTTGCATGTTTGCATCCATTCATTTGTCTTGCATGCACCGAGGCTCGGCGCATCATTCAAACTACATTGCACTTTCAATATCTTCTTTGGATACGTGTTTAATCACATGTTGTTCAAATCGATTCATATGCCAGATTAGTAGCCAAGCCTATTAATTGCATTATTGCATTATTGCATTAGGCTTCTTGTATAGTTAGGATCATGCATCTTTCTAACTAGCTTCTATTTTGGCTGGGAGCACTCGGTGAGTTTTATACTTTAGCGTACTTGCATGAGTGTGATTGCCATGTTGCCATGATTAGCATGCTTGCCATGAGGCTATGTGCTTAAATGCTAAACTACACGAATGCCTGTTGTAGACACCTCATTTTTGACCGTCCTCAAGACTTGGACGTCATCGTTTGAACACTCAATGATCATCCATGACCGTGTTCGTTTTGACTTCTCGGAGGTCTCAGCTATGCGCCTCGCCTCAAGATCTCTCAACTTACCTGTTTTGTGTTTGGTCATGGACCAAACACTTGTGTTTTTGCTTCTAAGGGTAGGGAATGGCTTGTTCGCCATCCCCACACCTCACCGGCCATGGGTTGAGGCCACCGGCCCTGTTTTCTTGCTACCGGCCAAAGGTATTGGCCGGTTGGCATTGTTTTTAGTCGGCCGGCCCTTTGTGTTGGTCGATCGGCCTTTTCTGTTGGTCGAACCCTGTTCATCTACTTTATGCAGATATTTAGTGCTGTGTGGCATAGACCCTGCCCTCCATGCATGTGTATGGAGGATTTGCACCCTTTGTTTTAGCTTCTTGAGGAAGCTTGAACCTTTTGAACCCTTGTTTTAAGTTTCTTGAGGAAGCTTGAACCTTTTGAACCTTTGTTTTAGCTACTTGAGGAAGCTTGAACCGTGTGAACCTTTTTAGCTTCTCCAAGAAGCTTGAACCTCTTTAGCTTCTCCAAGAAGCTTGAACCTTTTTAGCTTCTTGAAGAAGCTTGAACCTCTTTAGCTTCTCCAAGAAGCTTGAACCCTCTTGTTTCTCTATAAGAGAGGGCCTCCCTCTCCTTTAGAGAGGTTCCAAAAATTTGTTTAAGGCTCCAAGATATATCTCTCTTTATATCTCTATATTTTGGGTTCAAAAGGGTCTAGTTCTTGGCCTATTACACCACACCTCATAGCCACACACCTCCACCATTCATCTAAGGTTCTTGGAGGGTCTTGAGAGGTCTCAAAGAGCTAGTTTTTGGTCCAGGAAGCTGCTGGTCTTGTTGAGCTTCAAGGGTAATCTCTTTTCCCTCTTTATTCCCTATTTTTGCACAAGCTTTTAGCCTATCTTGCATGCTGTTTTGAGCTTAGTGTATACCTAATAAAAGTTCTATTTTTGCATGCTTTTGAAGTTTGTTTAAGATCACTTTTGTGTTTGGGGTTGTTTCCCCCCTCTTAGGCCTTGTTTGGCCTCATTTTTGTGCCATTTTTGTGAGCTTCAGGACCACCTTGTATTGGCCTTCTCACCACTAAAATCCCTCTGGTGTTTTGAGATCCTAAGAAGGAGAGGGCCATCCCCTCTCCTTGTTGTCTTCAATACATGTCATATTTGCCTCATATGTGAGCACCTTTGTTAAGTTCATGTTGGCCATGTCTTAGCTAGTATTTGTGGTTATTTTTTTGTCATATGCCACTGTTTTTTCCTATCTTGGTCATTCCATGCATGGTTTATCCACTTGTAGTGTAAATTTTGCAAACTAGTCTTGTATGTCTCATGTTTGAGCATGTGTTTCTAGCTTGTTTTTGGGCTATCTCAGTAGATTTTTGGTGTAGTTTTAACATGCCTTTGATCTGTTTTTGCTTGGTTTGGTTGGACCTTGCATGCCTCATACACTTGTAGTGTAAATCACACACACTAGCTTTGTATGCTCCTTGAAGTAGCATCTCATTTTAGCCTATGTTGTGTCCATTTCAGCATGTTCTTAGGCTTATTTTATCATGTCATACCTTTGCTTAGGTTTTTTTTGGTTAGCCCTTGCATGCTCCATACACTTGCCATGCAATCCCATGAAATAGCCTAACATGCGTCATGTTGTGACATGTCGTTTTAGCATGCTTTTGGCTTGACTTCAAGAAGATTTCATCCATGTTTTGGTATGCTTGAGGTCTAATTTTGGTTTCCTTGGTCACCCATGACTTGTTTTGCATAGCTTTGGTTCAATCTTGCTTGTAAGCTTTGTGCATTGATTCATTTAGTATGCATTACTTGGCCTATTTCAATGATTTGGCATCATTTGTAGTGTAATTTCAGTCCATGTTTCATGGTCATGCACATGCATTTATCACTCTTTAAATGCGCTTGAGAGTTGTGCTTGTATGCCTCATTTATGGACCATTGCATGAGCTTCATCTTTGTGCATTCCGAGACACCATTCCAACACATTTGGCCGCTGATTTGGGCTTATTTGAGAGCGCTGCCCAAATTGGTTTAAGACCAATCCCGCATTTTGTTGCATGCGTGCCTTGTATGTTGTTGCATACTTGGCCCATTGACATGTTGTTGCATATTTAAGTGGTGTTGCATTTGGCATGCATCTTACGTTAAATTGCTTTGCATATTTGCATGAATTTGTCCCTCACATGTTGTTACATGCTTGCCTAACCATGAATATTGTCACATGCCTTGCATGTTTGCATATTAGTTTAGGTTGCATTACATTTGGCATGTTTATTATACATTGCTTGTTGGCATGCCCATGTTGCACTAGTGTGATTGCATGTATAGGATTGCATAGCATTGAGCATGCATCCCTTGCCTCTTGATCAACCATGATTGAGGTTGGGGGTCCCTTGGTATGTTTTGTGTTTTGTGCATTTAATATTGAAGTTGCATACTTGACTCATTTGGCCATCACGCATTGAAATGCGCGATTGGTGGCCTGAGGGTTGAGAACCATGCTCCTCTAAGTCTCAAACATGCTGAGGAGGGTGGTGGTGCATAAATTGCTTTGAAAATGCATTGCCATGTCCTGTCTGTCCTCTGTTGCCGCAAACCAGTCTTCTGCAGGAAGAAATGGCCGGCCGGCAATTTTCAGTGCCGGCCGACTATCAAAGCCCAGCCGGTGGTATAATTTTTGGTCGATGACCAGTTCTCCATGAGACTTGTGCACTCCTCAGAGGTGCAGAGCAGTGTAAACAGAGGCAACATGTGACATGGCGGTGGATTTCCGAGCAGGGCCGAGCGTGCTTGCATTCGTCCCTCTTCCCAAGGCTATTTTACTGCTTTCAGTAATTTAATTAATTTGTTTAATTAATTAAGGGTCTGTAATATTTAATTAGTTTGTTAGTTAATTAATTTGTATTATTCATTCGTACCCTCTGAGAGAAGGCAACTATGTAATAAGCGTGCGTGTGTGTGATGCATGTCTTCCAACCACCATTTCTTTCTCCCTTTTACTTAACCGCTTATGATGGTTAGTTCTAGGGCACGTTTCAATTAGCATCCTTATGCTATGCATGTTTGCATCATTCATCTGTATTGCATGCACCGGGCTCGGCGCATCATACTAACTACATAGTATTTCAAATTCCAAGTTGAATACGTGTATTGAGTTGTTGCATTTCACATGCCATCCTTAGATTAGCCGAGCCTATTCTAGTTGCATTTTGTATGCGATGCATTAGCCAACTTAATATGGACTTGGATCATACATTTGATTACTAACATGTTCCTTGTTTTGGCTTGGAGTACATTGTGAGTATTTATGCTTTAGCATCTTGCATGTGTGTAAGTGTTAACATGACAGCATGCTTACCATGAGGCTATGTGCTTATATGATATAACGGCCTGAATGCCTGTGGGTGAAGGTTGGGCTGCTTGAATTGGAATAATTCGTCGAAGCCCGTGTTTTAGCCTATTTGCGAGTAGCAAATCTCAATCCATTTTCAAAACAAACGAGTATGCGATGCTTTGTTCCAAATTAGGCGATCTTGTCTATACTTGTGTGTTGTGCGCATCACATAGTAAATTCAAGCTAAATAACTTGAATAAGAACACATATGTTTTCAAAACAAAATATCATGCTTAGTACAGGTCGATCTTTGGATCGGGCGAGCGGGGGTGCTCATTGCTGACCTTCCCCAATCGTACCCAAGTTCCCGAGCCGAGGCAACTTTGGTGATGACGGACACGTGGCCTTGGGCAACGAGTTAGGGTTTCCTAAATTTCCCCAAAACAAAATATTTAGGTGGCGACTCTGTATCTGACAAAGCAATCCATGTTTGGCACTTCTTTCTAAAAATCTGTTTTCCAAAAATGATTTGCCGAACTTGGACTCTTTGGTGATTTATCAATCTTGCACTGCACTTTGCGAGATCAGATTAAGAACCGTGACAATTTGAGTCCGAACTGTTGTGAGCCCAAATGAACAAAATGGGGGATTCCCTCCCGGGACGTTCGGGGACGTCTACAGTTTTTGGTGACTCCGCTGGGGATTTAGAGAACTTGACTCGAACTCATGATATCTTATTTTGACTACACTCATGTGTTTCTTTGCATTGCATGTGCATTGGTGCGCCTAGGACACCGTGTTTGCCATCTGCTATTCCTGAATGGTTTGCCGGAGGCTCACTCTGAGAAGCGTGTCGTAAGGCTGACCGGTTACGGGCTCTGCCACGATGGGAACACAAACCCCGATTTTTACTGTGGCACCGTCTTTGACCATTCGACCTAGTGCATATTCGGAATCCATGGTGACTATTCCCAACTAGGATAGATTGCTTACCCGATTTTAGGTTGTTTGAAACCGCTGCGTGCGTAGTGAAACCCTAGCTCCTGACAAAATAGGACAGGGAAACCCTACCCCAACATAGGGTTGTTTTGACTCTTACTTGCTTGCTATGTGCTTTTAGAGTGTGTCTCTATAGGGAATGCATGTATCAGTTCGCAAGTCTGAGTATCAGGCCCGCGGGCATCAGTATTTGGTGGAATCAGTTTTACCTGAGGGTATCAGTTTACAGGCAGAATTTTGGGCAGAATTCAGTAGAGAGCACGGTCATTCAGCTTTGCTCATATCTGTCTTGGTGAAATCAGGCTGAGGTGCTGCCTGTTTTCTCTCTTGCTAAGTAGCCTTGGAACCATAGCTCCAGAAGGGTTTGATATCCCTCGGGTACTCTGGACCTGTGTTGTTATGTGATTAGAGGTTGAACCACTTGCTGTCGGTGCTCAGTTTACTCCAGATTTGATGGATGACATGCACTATTTTGAACATTTGCGAATCCTGTTTATTCTACTTTCTGACTTGGGTATTGGGTCTGTCTTGTTGTATCGAGTCAGTCCTATTTTGTTAGAGTCGGGTGATTCTGGGGATGTTACCTCGGATGTCACTATTTTGTTTTGTGTTTGTCTCTTTGTTTTTTTTTTTTGAGTTTGTTTCTCCCATGGGGCCAGTTTGTAGACGTCCCCGAACGCCCCGGGAGGGTGAGTCCCGTTCGGTTAATTTTTTTTGGGGTCACTACAGCTCAGACTCTCAAATCGTCACGGTTCTTAATCTTGAACCAAAGAGTCCAAATCCGGCAAATCGTTTTGAGAAACAAATTTTTTGAAAAGGAGTGCCAAACATGGACTGCTTTGCCAGATACAGAGTCGCTACCTAAATATTTTAAAATGGGAGAATTTAGGAAACCCTGACTCAGTGCCGAAGGCCACATGTCCGTCATCACCGGAGTTGTCTCGGCTCGGGAGCTTGGGTACGATCGGGGAAGGTCAGCTATGAGCACCCCCTCTCGCCCGATCCGAAGATCGGCCTCTACTAACCGTGATATCCGTTTTTGAAAACGTTATGTGTTCTTATTCCATTTATTAACCTAGAATTACTATGTTATGCGCACAGCAAACAAGTATAGACTAGATTGCCTAATTTGGAAATAAGCATCGCATATCCGTTTGTTTTGGAAAATGTTTTGGATTTGCTACTCGCAAGTAGGCTAAAATATGGATTTCGACGAGTTTTTCCAACTCAAGCAACCCAACCTCCACCCACAAGCATTCAAACAGTTTATCACATAAGCATTTAGCCGCATGGGAAGCATACTGTCATGATAGCACTCACACACATGCGATGATGCTAAACCATAAATACTTACATCGTACTCCGTGCCAAAACAATAAACTAGTTAGCAAACATGCGTGATCCTAGTTCATGTCAAATTGCCTAATGCAACACATACAGGATGTACTTAGAATAGGCTCGGCTAAACTAAGCATGATATGTGAAATGCAACCAATTGATGCACGTATTCAACTTGGAATTGAAGTACAAATGCAGTTAGTGTGATGTACCGAGCCCGGTGCATGTAAGACAAATGTATGGATGCACGCATGCATAGCATAAGGTATGCTAATTTAAACGTGCCCTAATCTACCATCATAAGCAGGTAAATAAGAGGGAAGAAAGAAGTGGGGGTTGGAAGACATGCACACATACGCACCCACACTTATTACAGATTTGCCCTCGCTCGGAGGGGCCAAATAAATAATACAAATTAATTAACTACGCAAGCTAATTAAATATTACAAATTCCCTAATCAGCTAAGCAAATTAATTAATCTAAGAAAAGCAGTAAAACCGCCTCGGGAGGAGAGCCACATGCAATGCATGCTCGGTCCTGTTCGGAAATGCACCGCCATGCATAGGCTGCCTCTGTTTTCTTTCCTTTACTCCTCTGGAGGCTGCCAAAACCTCAGGACTGCTTCTCTGGACATCGAGGAGTGCCACCGGCTGAATAGGATTTCCACCAGCAGTGTGGTGTAGTCATCGGCACAAAATTAATCCATCGGCTGGTTATTTACTGCCGGTCGGCAATTTATACTGCCGGTCGGCAAAGAATGCCTGCAGAACCTGCAACTCACAGCAACAGAGGGCAAGGCAAAGCATGGCAGCACAATTCAAGGCATATATGCACCATTCATGTCCCTTATCATGTTTGTGACTCAAAAGGACATGTGCCTCGATTCTCGGACCACCAATCACGCATTTCCATGCATGATGGCCCAAAGAATCAAGTATGCAACTTTCATGTCAAATGAAATGCAAACCAATCAAACAATTCAAGGCCCAATTCCTATCACCAAGTCAAGGAACAAGGCATGCATGCAAGATGCAATGCAACCTAGGCATACAAGCTAAGGATGCAACATGGCATGGCAAGGTAAGATGCAAAGATCGGCATAAAGCAAACATGTGGCATTGCAAATGGATGAAAAGTGGACTTATACATGATTTAGGCAACTCTAAATAGGCCTAAAACAGTGCCAAAGTGACCAAAACAAGGGACCAAAACACATAACACACATGCACATGTTAAAGGCCAATGCCTAGGCATAAGTGAGGCAACTCTCAAAGCACAATTGAAAAGGCATAATGTGGACATAATGGCATGCAAAGTAAGCATTGAAAATATGTTAGATGGTGTCAAACCAAGCAACAAGGCAAGCAAACATGCAAAATGGTCCAAGACTTGAAGCAAGTCAAAGGGGCTTGAACCATGACTAAGCCAACCAAGCCTCACAAGGCTAGAAGGACTAAAATAGGTTCAAGAGACCTATAATCAGCAAAGGACTCTTAGATGGCATTCTAAGTGTCCCAAATTCAAAGGATGTGCAATGGCCAAAACATGGGAGCATACTACACAAGCTTTTAAAGCATTAAGACACATCCAAGGTAAACATATAGGCATGCAAATGGGACTGAAATGACATGGTGGATGGTTTCAAATCACCAAATCAATGCAACAATGTCATGCTATATCATCATACACTAAGGCCAACAAACCGGAAATGCAAAGGGCTATTACCTTGCATGCCAAATCCGACCCAAACAACTATGGACAGACCTAAAATCATGGCAAGATATGCACAAAACTCACAAGACTAAGCCTAAAACATGCTTGAACAAAGGCTAACAACCTAAGGCATATTAAGGCAATAACAAGGCATTACATGGTAGGTATGCTAACAGATGCATGGGTACCAAACCCAACAAAAAATAGAGTATGTCAATGACATATTAAGCATGAAAAACACCAAGACATGACAATACACCCTAAACATGGTGCTCCCTCAAGAGGCAAAAAACGGTCTATTTCAAGGACAACAAGGAGAGGGGTGGCCCTCCCTTTTGGATACTTCAAGGCACCATCTTCACCACTGAAAATCTCCTCAAGATTTCAGTGGTGAAGAGACCCAAAACACAAAGTCTCGAAACTTGCACAAATAGCACAAAATAGGGCCTTTCAAGGCTAAGAGGTCAAACACCTCCAAACCACAAAACACTCTAAACACAACAATTAGAGGGCCTAAAACAGAACTTTTCGTAATTATACAACTAAGCTCAAAAAACAATTTAAGATAGGCAAAAATAAGATGCAAAAATGGGTAAAAAGGGGTAAGATTCTTACCTTGAAGTCTCCTTCACAAATGATGCTCCAATGGCCCTTCTTGGCTTGAATCCACACCAAACCTCAAATCAACTCTTAGAACCTCAGTAGCTAAGTGAAGGTGAAACACTAGGTGTTTGTGTGCAATAGTATGGACTAAAACACCTAGAAAACAAAAGAGAAAAAAGAGAGATAGGATATGTATGGATCCTAACCCAAAAACCAGAGCTTCTCTGTGTTTTTTGTCTCTAAAATGTCTCAACAATCTAAACCTTGCAAACAAGAGAGAAGCCCCTCTCTTATAGAGCTTCTTGTCTTGTAAAGCTTACAAGACAAGCTTCATAAGAGGGAGATCCCTCCATCACATGTATGGAGGAGCAAAAACAGACAACCTTCTGAAAGTATCTGCAAG
>NW_021024594.1:294658-315618 GCF_004153795.1 Camellia sinensis | reverse complement strand
AAGAAGAGAGATAATCCAAATCCAAAATCAAAATGGACAATCTGCAATGTCAACCACACCCATTCACGAAGTCAGAAAAGCCCTAATTTGTGTACGAAATAAAATGGAAATGAAAGGACAAAAACATGTCAAACCCTAAAAGTAATCGTCAGAGAAGGGGATGGGAGAGACATCGACAACCAGATAGAACCAGCTCGACAGAGAGGGAGAGAGACGACAGAAACATACCTGCGATGGTGATGATCGCCGATTTGCAGTGGTGCTGGTGGCGAGCGCCGGTGGCCTGCGATGGTGATGCTCGCAGGTGGTGAGCAGACGGGTTTGGTAGGGACGGGTTTGGTATGTTGATGTCGGTGTGTGAGAAGGGAAGACAAAAGAGAACAAAACACTGTGTGCAATATATATGTACTGGGCGCGAAATTATTTATTTCCCTCTAAAAAAAAAATTCGAACTTTTAGCGACTAAACGACAATTTGTCCGCCAAAATGCATGTTTGGCGACAACAAATTGGTCGGCTAAAGATTACTTTTTTGGCTACTAAATTCAAATGTTCGTCGCCAATACTGAATATACAACGACTAATACAGATTGGTCGTCAAAAAGTGATAACAAAAATACCCTTTTTTTGGCGACAAAAATGCTTAGTCGCCAAATTAAACCATACGGCGACAAAATAAAATATTGGTAGCCTAAAGTGGGTAACAACAGCGACTAAATGGAAAGTTGGTCGCCAATGATACTATATGGCGACGAAAATACGTTAGTCGGCAAAAGATTTCAATGAATGCGACCGAAGCCGATATTTGGTCGATGAATGTGGTATTTTTGGCGACTAAAATTGGTTTGGTCGCCAATTTTAGTCGCCAAACATGCATTTTGTTGTAGTGTGTTTTGAGAAAAGTGGGTGAATATTTTGGTAAATCTGGGTAAGAGATGTGGTTACTTCAAATTAAGTTAGCCTGTGTGTTCATGGTGAAAGTCCAAAAAACCGCGTGTATACATGGGTGCCAATTCGGGGGATGAAATTTCTGTGAAATGACAATAGTAGCGCTTATATAACTTACGTTTACATGGGTGCCGGTTTACAATTTCTTGCAGATGAAATTTCCGTGAAACATTATGCTTGATAGAGATTCCCAATGTGTGTATTTACTGCCTGTTTTCTGCTTTGAAGAAAAGACATGCATATAACTCGCGTTATAAACTTTGGCATCGCGTTCGTTTTGAAAAAAATATCTTGTTAACATTGAAGTATGTTAATTTATTTAAGTTAACAAGTATGGTTAATTAATTTCATTTGAATTTTAGGAATTAGGTAATAAAATCATAAAGTTATGGCATGGTATGACTTTATATATATCTGTTTGGTATCACTGTATCGCTAGACCCGCATGTTTTTTAATGTTATAATATGAGATTGCTTAGTGAGCTAGTAGTTTGCTCACCCCCTATCTGTACATGTGTATAAAGAATGCTTTTTGGATTTGAAGATCAAATAGCTGGTTTTACCATTTCATATTTATAATGTAGTAATGAATTATAATACTCCATTTGTTTATTTGGCTTAGTGTCGTTTTTTGTAAGGAGCAGTGCTCTCTCATTTATTGTAAGCTTTGGGGCGTTCCATTTGTAATGATTATGTAATATTAATTGAAATACACGGAGAGTGGGTTTATGATTTCATCTATGGTATTTTCTTATGTAGATTTGTGAAAAGAAAATGGGTTTGAAAAAGATTTTTATAATTAATTGAATGAGAATGAAGTTTCTTTTTCTTTTTTTTTTTTAAAAAAAAAAATCTCACGCTTTGGTTAGTTAATTTCTACCTAATTAATCTTTGAAAATCAGGGCATTACATTTGTGAGTACATTGAGAGACTTAAATTTTGAGTTTATGATGTTTCTCTTCACTTTAATGGGAAATTCTATGAAAACACACTTCAAAAAAGGAGTGTATCATATGCCTAGTTACGACTTTTGTGATGCTTGGTTATGATCGATGGTAATATTGGTTTTGACATGGTTACTACCTATTCGGGAATTGGTTAGGACTTTGTTATGATTTATTATGGCTGTTATTTTTTTTATCTGCAAAAGTTAGTGATTATTGTGTTTTTTCTAATTTATTTTTTTATTTTAATTTTGGTTATGATTAAAAAAGTCTTTCGTTATGATGCAAGTGGCGTTTGGTTATGACTCATTTTGATGTTGACTATGAATTATTGTGGTGTTAATTATAATTCATTAGGGTATTTAGTTATGACCCATTTTGATTTCTTTAGTTTTGACTGAAAGTGGTTTGAGTACGACACTTTGTAGTACTATTCACATCATAAATTATTATAAATTGCATATGGTGAACAATAAAATTTAAAAAAAATTAGTTATGACCCATTTTGATTTCTTTAGTTTTGACTGAATGTGGTTTGAGTACGACACTTTGTAGTACTATTGACATCATAAATTATTATAAATTGCATATGGTGAACAATAAAATTTAAAAAAAAAAAGAAAAAAAAGAGTTGTATTGTAGAAATTTTTGAATATTCATTCTCAATTATAATGCATTACCATGATGGAAAATGATATAAAAGTTTACTTTTTAGACCCAATGATGTGTAAGTTAGATGATTGGTTGATGATTGAGAAGATATAAAAAAAAATGTTACTTTATATATTCTAATTAACTGCCACATCATTAACTTTAAAAAGCGAGTCTAATTTTTTAGGTTGGATAATAATGTTCAATTCATATTTATCCGTCTATGTTTACTTATAGTAACTTAATTTTCTCTCCATGTGGATAAAGAAGAGAAGGGTGTGATGAATCTAATTCCAGCATCGTGGAAGATACTATGGGATGTGTGGGATGTTCGGATACTGGTTCTACTTAGTCTCACTTTACAAATCATTCTTTTCGTCTTTGGCAAACGTAGAAAGAATATAGCGTCCCAAGGGATTAATGTGATTGTTTGGTTGGCCTACATAATGGCCGATTCGGTGGCAACTATTGCCCTCAGCAAGCTCTCTGATACCCAAAATAACATTCCTAATCTCAATAATGCATTACATGCATTATGGGCACCCTTACTTTTATTGCATCTTGGTGGCCCAGATACTATAACTGCTTATTCATTGGAAGATAATCAATTGTGGATAAGGCATTTTTTGGGCATGGGTATTCAAGCTTCTGTAGCAATTTATGTCATTATTATGTCTTGGAGGCATTTATGGTTTTCATTTATGTTAATTCCCGCATTTGTGGCTGGAATTATTAAGTATGGGGAGAGAACATGGGCTCTTAAGTTAGCATGCGATAATGAATCAGAAAGCATTGTACCCTTTTATTATGATCTATATGATCTATACACAGGTAAACCTGTTCGCCCTATCAAACAAGATGAGAGAGATGAATTTTTAGGTATGGCCTGCATGCTGGTGGGGGCATTTAAATTTTATATAGAGAATTATGACATTGGTAGATATCAATTCATGGAAAGTTTGCCGAACGGAAATTTTATGAATGCAATGAATCTGGATGATGATACATATACTGGGGATATATTGGAGGTTGAAATGGGGCTCATGTACGATTTGTTATACACAAAAGCACCCATAACATTTACCAAGAGAGGGTGCATTTTTCGCTCTATCAGCTTCATGTGTACGGTGTCTGTGTTGGTAGGACTCTTCCGGCTTATCGCCATGGAATTGAAGTGGCACGAGCAGCACTACTCCATGGTTGATATTGTCATCACAGGGGTACTATTGGTCGGAGCTCTAGCTTTGGAGATTTATGCAGTCATTTTGTTATTATTCTCTGATTGGGCGATGCTTTGGCTAATTAAGTGCCGCAGAGGCAAATTGGCAATCCGATTGTTGCAGAAATTTCGTTGGTTTTTTGAAAAGAAGAAGTGGTCTAAAAAGATGGGGCAAATTGGTCAATTCGAAGGGGAAGACAATCTTCCAAATTGGTACAGGCGTAGTATCCCTCGGACGCTATTTCCCATGATTGTAAAATTTATTAAGAGTGCCGCAGCTACAGACAACTCAATTGACCTTGGGGGGCTTAAGCTGTTCATTGGCTCTACAGCTTTTCATGACCAAATTCTTATTATGCACACCATAACAAATATATGCTACCGTGATGATGATACTAGTAAGTCAGAGTCAGATTTAGAGTCGGTTGCATGCACTTCCCAAAATAGTGCTAACTCATGTGGACATCATGATGACAAGGAAATATGCAAAACTCTATCAAATTACATGATGTATCTACTCCTCACCTGCCGTTCGTTGTTGCCTGTTGTTGTATCAAATGATCAGTTGAAGAATTTCATACGCGATGCCCGTGCTGGTTTCAGGTATATTACAGTTTTTGTTTCGGGTATATTACGGATGTTATCACTACAAGAAATTATGATTTGAGACCAAAAAAAAAATAAAATTAGGAACAATATTACTTTTTAGGGACAAAATATTTTTATTACAAAAAGTGTTATTATTTTATTTTTACTGATAAAATTAGACATTTAATGATAAATTATTAGCCTTTTGAAACCAAAAGTTGTCTTAAAAAATAAATCTTTGGGAACAAATTATTTTGTCCATAAAAGTGCATTTATTAGCGATATTTTTAAAATTTTGTTCCTAAAAGCTCATTTTTTACTTTTCGGGATGACTTTTTACAATTGGCCACGTTACAATTGAAATTAGTCCCTAAATATTTTTTGTAACAAAATTTATACTTACAAAAATAAAAAAAAATTAATTTTTAAAACTCTTATATGTAGAAAAATAAAAGGACAAGAACGTGAAGGAAGCAAATTTTCTCCCTCGGATATGACAAGAATTTGTATTAATATGACAAGAAACCCTTCTAGTAGAATACCTAAAGAACAAAGACGCAAGATGAATTTGTCCTTACAAGGCGTGATTTGTGAACTCGTCGACGAAGGTAATAAGAAGGAGAAATGGAAAAAATTGAAAAATGTGTGGTTGGCGATGTTATGCTACGCTGCAATTAATGGTCCAAAAAATGACCATCTTCAAAAGCTTAGAGACGGAGGTGAGCTCCTCAACTTGGTTTGGTTCCTTATACCGCAGTCTCGTATGTTTTATGATGTCAACACCTTCACTTTAAACGACTTCTTCAAAAAGTATTTTTAATCAATGGCGGATGTCGGAAGGGAGAGGCCACTATAAACGAAGGCTCTTAAACCAAAAAAAATAGTTTATTTGCATTGGTAATATTTTATTTTGTATATTTTGGTTGTTTTATAAAATTAAAAGATCCCTTTAAATGAAAAAAAAAATGTTCAATCAAATAATAATATTATGTTATTGGTTTCTTTATTCAATAATATCCTGTCATTTACCTTTTTATGTATATATGGCAATATAATTATATTTTGAATAAGTTTACCCTCTACATGTAAGTTTTTTTTTTGAACTCGGAAATGCCACAAGGCTTACAAAATACCAGCAAACAAGAGAGCAAAGAGCTCACAGGGGGGATCAACAACCCAATCTAAAGGAAGCAAGCCGTTTAGGTTCATGGAAGCAACCCAATGAGTTACACAGTTTGATTCTCTAGGAGACCAGTAGACACTAATGTTATTACGCACTCAAGCATGAACAATGTCATAGATGATGGCTTGACAGTACCAAAGAGGATCCAACTCGAATACACTCAGCTCGATAACAATCTTGTTATCGCTCTCCACATGGACTTGAATGAGATTGAGGGTATCATCGTAACACTAAATTTTTAGTCTGTTTAGTGAACAATTTTCAAAATTAATTTTTGAGTTTTTTGTTTTTGAGGTTACTCGTCTTTGGTGAATTTTTTAAACATTTTAAGCATATTTTTTTCTTTCTTTTTAGATTCTCTTAATCTAGATATATTTAAAAAGTAAAATATTTGTGATTTTTTTTATATAAAAAATTAAAAAATTCAGTACATTTTTCTCAAAAAAAAAAAAAAAAAAAAACACTCAAAAACTACTTTTAAAAATTTAGAACCAAACAAAATAAATGTTATTTAGTTTAAAAGTTGTTTTTGGTTTTTAAAATTTGTAAAACTTAAATTTATAAAGTGATCCTATTCATCAAAATTGCTGAAATCGCCACTCTTATTTAATCCCTTGTGTTAGTAATTTGTAGAGGTAGTAAATGGGCGGGTTAAAATAGGTTAGGTAATAAAATAATTCAACGCAACCTGTCCATTTACTGGTTGGGTATAAACGAATTGGGTTAAATTGAGTGTGAATCGAACGATTCAACTCGACTAACCGTTTAGTTTAATGAACTTACTTTGTAATATATTCAAATTTTAAAAATAATAAAAAATGGTGCCAAACAAAAATGTCATAAATAGTTTTTAGAAAATTACATACACATGTATATAGTCCTATATTTGAAATTAAAAATTAAAAAAAAATTGAACCTAAACACATATATTACAATATATATATGTTGTGTTTCCATATGTATAGGCTAGCAGGTGGTACACGTGTTTGCGTATACAATTTGAATAAGTAAGAATAAAAACAAATAATTTAGAAATTAATATTCTAATATGTATATGTCGCCCAAGTGATGTGAGACTTCTTAATGAAATCGAAGGTCTTGGGTTCAAACCTCTTTCAACACTTTATGCCTCTGTTTGGGAAGTGGGTTGGCTTTTTGGCTTTTTTGGCTATTTTAGCCTGGGCTAAAAAGCTTGGTTTGGGAAGGGTTTTTTGGCTTTTTGATTTTTTTTTGTGAGAGAAGGGTGTAATGATTATGGGTTGGATGTGATGTTTTGTTTGTTGTGGCTAAAATAGCCTGTTTTGTCTTTTGTGGCTATTTTAGCCCCAACCCACTTGCCAAACACCACCTATGTAATTTTTGTTTTTAGGATAAAAAAATATGCCACATGGCATGAGGAGAAGGCTTGGACACCAAATCTAGCATTCACTTAATAATAGTATAGATAGATAGATAGATAGATGTGTATGTCTTCTACACTTCTATTTATACTATTATTAAAAGTGAACAATTCATTTGATTTTATGAACCTCTTTCTCTCCTTTTACCATACCAAGTGGCTTTCTCTTCTTGCGTCAAGTGTCAATTTCTCTATTCAAAATGGAAAAAAATTATAGTGCCAAGTGGCCTTATCTTTCTCTTCTTAAGTCAAGTGTCAATTTCTCTCTTCAAAAGGAAAAAAAATTATAGTGCCAAGTGGCCTTATCTTCTTGCGTTAAGTGTCAATTTCTCTATTCAAAAGAAGAAGAAAAAAAAAAAAAAAACTAGTGCCAAGTGGACAAGTGACCTTAATTATCTTCTTGCGTCAAGTGTCATTTCTCTATTCAAAAGGGGGAAAAAAATATTATAGTTACACAAGGGGGCACAAGACCTCAACCAATGACCATTGATTGACATAAAAGAACACTTTTCACCACTTAAATAACATAGAAAATATGTTTTAAATTTAAAATTAAAATTTATATTTTAAACACACCTATCAGGTGGGCTCACATTCTTAGTATATATAGATGCACGCAAATAGAGCTAGAAGTAGTTGAAAAAGACTATTTAAAAATCGAACTTAGAGGGAGAGAAATATTGTTCAAAGAATTTTGTTGCCAAGCACATTATATCCAAATAAATAGAGGCAAACCAGATTAAAAAATAAAAAATAAATTTTTGTTAAAAAAAGTTAGAGAGAGATGCAGTGGGTTGTATATAATTTGTTTTGTTTGGCTGCTATTTCATACCATCTAAAAAAGGAAGAATTGAAAATCTTGTGGTTGGCCATGTTATGCTACGCTGCAATTAGTTGTCCAAAAAATTACCATTTTCAGAAGCTTAGAGAAGGAGGTGAGCTCTTCAATTTGGTTTGGTTCCTTATACCGCAGTCTCGTTTACTTTGTGGCGTCAACACCTTCACTCTAAACGGTTTCTTCAATAAGTATTTTCAATCAATGCCGGATGTCGAAAGGGCGCGGCCAAAAAACAACGAAGGCTCTCAAAAAAAAAAAATTATTTGCATTGGTAATATTCCCATGTTACATAGCATTGTGCATGCCATGTTATGTGTGAGGGCAAATTTGTAATAAGTGTGTGTGCGTGTGTGCATGTCTTTCAACCTCCACTTCTTTCTTCCCTTTTATTTACCTGCTTATGATGGTAGATTAGGGCACATTTATTTTAGCATGCCTTATGCTATGCATGCGTGCATTCATGCATTTGTTGACATGCACCGGGCTCGGTACATCATACAAACTACATTGTACTTTTCAATTCCAAATTGAATACATGTTAGCTGTAGCATTTCATATGCCATGTTTAGAATAGCCGAGCCTGCTATAGTTGCACTTTTGCATGTGTTGCATTAGGTATTTCTGTATAATTAGGATCATGCATGGATTTCTAATAAGCTTCTGTTTTGGCTTGGAGTACTCGGTAAGTTTTATGCTTTAGCATCCTTCCATCCGTGTGAGTGACTGCCATGAATAGCATGCTTACCATGAGGCTATATGCTTATGTGATATAACTGCCTGAATGCTTGTGGGTGAAGGTTGGGTTATTTGGATTGGAACAATTCGTTGACTATGAGTTTTTTTTTTTTTTAAGCCCACTAGATAGTGGCAAAATCATCTTTTCTAAAAGCCCACTTGAGGGTGGCAAAATCTGCATTTTAGCCTACTTGCGAGTAGCAAACCATTTTCAAAACAAACATGAAATGTTTTGTTCCAATTTGGGCGATTTGGTTTATACTTGTTTGCTGCGCGCATAACGTAGTAATTCTAGGCTAATAATTGGTTTAAGAACACATAGCGTTTTCAAAATTGGATATCACGGTTAGTAGAGGCCGGTCTTCAGACCGGGCGAGAGGGGGTGCTCATAGCTGACCTTCCCCGATCGTACCCAAGCTCCCGAGCCGAGACAACTCCGGTGATGACGGACATGTGGCCTTCGGCACCGAGTCAGGGTTTCCTAAATTCTCCCATTTTAAAATATTTAGGTGGCGACTCTGTATCTGGCAAAGCAGTCCATGTTTGGCACTACTTTTTCAAAAATCTGTTTCTCAAAACGATTTGCCAGATTTGGACTCTTTGGTTCAGATTAAGAACCGTGACACAAATCGAGAGTCCGAACTGTAGCATGAGGCCCCCCCGCGGGCGCGTTACAGTCCTCTGTTGGGCTTCTCCAATAACCACCTCTAGGTTGATATTGGGCCTCTCCCCTTCAAACCCATTAATACGTTTAATAAAGCCCGGAGTACAAATATCTTCATCTAGTGCCATGGTTTTACCTACCTCCAACTGTAATGATGACTCTTTCAACAAGCAACCCCTCAGTCTACTGTGGCTCCCTCGATTGGTTTTTCAAAACTACTACCTACTACATCTGCTATAGTTTCTGACACCCAACTTTTCTGATCATCTACAATAGCTTTGTTGCTCTGTGATGGGACCTTTTTACCGTTGGCCACCTCCTTCTCCACACATGCTCCCACCAAAGTCCCCTCAACCCTGCATCTACCTCCTCCTTCTACCACAGAGCCATGGATATCTCTACTGTTCTGATCTCCCCCATTCACAGATGCTCCTTCAACCATCTGTCTACAATCACATTGATACACGCTCCTCTCCATTACCACAGAGGAGTCCAGATTTTCGCATACTCTCACTGGGTAGTCCTTTCCTTTATTTTTCACCAGCACAATATATTTGATAAAATCCATACAATTGGTATCAGTATCAGTTGTAAGAATCAGTTATCCGCGGGTATTGGTTCAGCTTTCGGGAACAGTGACTTCTGGGAACAGTGATCAGCGGGAGGGTACAGTTGTTTGGCTACACCCGTGTTTCGGCTACACCCGTATTTGATCCGATTGAGGCTGAAATGCTGTCTGTTTTTCTTTCAAGGTTCAGAGAGTTGCAGAGTTGATACAGAACAGCTAGTGTCTCCCCGTTGCTGAGGCAAGATTTATGGCGACACAAAGTTCAGAAGAAATTGTGGTTATGACGGCTGCATTGGAACAGGGGACTGTTCCGCAGAGTGAGGCCGGCATCAGTATGTCATACCCGCCCAGGTCGCCCGTTGTGCACACTTCCTTAGCTTGGATGGACATCAGACTGTTTTGGAAAGAAATCCCCCTTTTCACCACCTCTGCATCGAAAGTGAGCCTTGCTGGTTGAAGTCTCTGATGTTGGCCCTGCACGGATCTGATGTTGATATTCGGATAACCCACATGACGAAGAAGAAAGGGCTTTTCTTTGGTTACCTGCATTCCCTGCCCTTTTTTATACTCTGCTCCCTTTACTTTGATTTCCTTATTGTCCCACCATAGACCATTTGCTTTCTACATAGCCACTTCCACAACCACTGGACAATCAAATCTGACAAACCCCAAATATTGAACCGGTGACCTTCCTTCTTTTCATGGGTATGTAGACATCTTTCACTATTCCGAATTTAGTGAAGAGCCCAAACAGTTGCTTCGGATTCATGGACTCCAGGAGCTCATCTACAAAAACAGTGAACAAGCCTTGAGACGGGAATCAAAAACTGGTTTCCTTACTCCTTGCTTTCGGATTATTGGACTCCATTCTCCTAGATCTCGCAGACTTTTTTCTCTCTCTCGGATTGCTAATTTTCTCTCTCCACCCCTCTTTCTCCATCTTAAATTTTCTAATGCGCAATCTTATAGTGAGTATTTTGTAGAAAATTTTGCAAGAGAAGTCTTGGGAGATAATTCAATATGCAAATTAAATCATGATAGTTGCATGGTAACAAGAAGAGAATTTGGACTAAACAAACTCTATGAACACAAAAGGGAATAGGAACACAAAAGCATGTCATAGAATCGGACATAGAATACAGTTCTATGACTTTGTTTCTGTGTGCAAACTATTATGTGTATATATACACAGCTACACAAAGTCACAAACATCTAGTAGTAGGCAGGCACTTTGTAAAGGTCTTCTAATAAACTATATTTGCATTCAAAAAGCCACCTAGAATTGGAGACCTAAAAGAAGTGACAACAAAGCAAAACGGATCAAAGGTCAACAAGATTTGAGTCAACTTGCTTGGCTAATAATGCAAAGATATATTATAATTATAGGCAGCTTCCATGCATGCAGCTAATTGTTGGTTAGTGTGTTTAAGCCATGGGATACCTAGTTTATTAGGTATGCTAGTTAATGCTCTTGGCGAACTGACGCTTGTAAAAACAAGACTCCAACTCAAGCTATTCAATTTCCTTCTTGGAATTTTGTTTCTCCTATAGAGCAAAGAATGATGTCATTAATGAGCACTTGAACAAGTTCATAAGAACTTCGCTTGTTTACAGCCCTAACATGAGCACTAGGCAAGCAAATGAATGAAGCGTTCACAATCTAAAAAAATATTCATCAACAACAGTTTCAAAGCTTGAATAAGAATTGGCTAGAACATCTAAAGAATGAGAAACAGATAAAACTATCATACTGATCTGAGTATCTAAAGTCAGTTACAAAAGAAGTGGCAATTCCTATCATTGGTAGAGAGATACAGACTGGAATAGCATACCTAGATCTTCCAGATCTACTGCTTCAACTGATTATTCAGCTCTCCCTGCTGAGCCGCACATGCTGTAAAGCCGTAGAAACACCAAAGATTAAGTGCATGTCTGTGTATCCAACCCAAAATGCCATGTAACAGATAGCAGCGCACAACCCAACAAGCTGCAGTAGTTAGCTGCAAAAACCAGAACACATGACAAACACAAATTACTGAAATCAAAAAGGAAGAGAAAAATGAGAACCACAAATAAATTTTAGCTAAAGATTCAATAAGTTCAGAGCATCCCCATGAACTATGAAGGGTCGTATGGCTGCCCAAAATTAAAAAGGCAATGACACTAACCTACATGCATACAAATATAGACACCTAGATTACACACTCGCATAATGAGATTAAATTATTAGAAAGTTAAAGCACCTAGAACTAATGTAGCATGAACGCTCGACTTTCAGAAAATTAAAAGCTCAAGTCACATATGACACATTTGAAATATATGTAAATACTCAATTTATGGTGTACATCAGCCTACCTTGATACATGTTTATTCACTTACAAGAACTTTACCTTCTTATATGAACTAAACATTTCAGAAAATAAAAAAACTCAAATAAAATACCATACATTGAAATATATGTAAACACTCTAGTCAAACAAATCATAAACCTACCGAATTTAGCATTGTCATGAGTTATGGCGTACATCAGCCGACCTTGATACATGTTTATTCACTTGTTATAAGAGCTTTACCTTCTTATAAGAACTAAATATATGCACATGTCTCTTGACCTTATTTCTGCCACTAGCACTTGGTTCAGGAGAATAATACCTAAATGGGAGCATAAGCCAAAGCACCTGGTTCAGGAAAACTTTGCTTGCCTAGTGCTCATGTTGTTGATGAAATTTGGCAATGCTTCACTCAATATAGAGAATATTCCAAATGCTTCACTCAATGTGATGAAAAAAGTGATTTTCCCTTGATTTGATAAGCATTTTATGAAAAGGTTGGAGATGGATTTTGAGCAATTTTTCATCAAATTTAAATTTGATAGAAAAAAAAAAGAAAAAAAAAAGAAAAAGGTTTAAGGATTGAAAAAGAACTTTCTTAGTTGCAGCAGAGCAGACTGCTAATTTTTTACCCTATAATCGTCAGCCAAAAAGGTTAATTCAAATATGATTCTTCATGTAAGAAAGGGAACGTGGAATTTGACTAAACTTTGGAAAGAAAAGTAGTCTTACCTAATTAACTGTGGATAACAGATGCAAATACAATGAAAAACTTAAGAGCCACGAAAAAGTGATGATTGCATTTATAAGGTAAAATGTCTATCTTACAGCAGCCTTGCCCTCATCCATCAATCTCAAAACTCCAGGTCTGGGCTCCACTTGCCCATTAACAACACAAATCCATTTTCTTGGAAATCATTCATCCAGAATAATCACCCGCATAGATGAACTAACAAGTAATCATAAATGAAGAGCAAATAAATTCCTACCTACAGTTCCAGATTAGATAATTTCCTTGTATCTTTCAGTCTTCCAATCCTACAGATAAATAACCCTAAAACAGTCCAAAAATATAGCCAACTAATTGATGATACAGATTAAAAAAAAAATCTCTTCGATTCGGAGGAATTTACAAGATATTAGCATAAATATAGCCAATTCATATCTGTTAAAGACCATGATCTCTTCCCCCTTTCCCCCCAATTCTTCTCTCCAATAGGAGAGCTTTAAGAATAATTACGACAAAATTGCTATTGGTAACTTTGAGAAACCCTCTCTTTGCTCACAAAAGAAAGAAACCCTCACTCAACCAATCAGCCTGGCCTGTTTGGTTACGGAAATGTCTAGATAAAGCTGAATCACCCGAAATAGAAAGAAAGGAAATTTTGCTAACAAATGCAAATCCAACTAAAAATACCAAAACTTAGAACAAAACTTATAAAATGGAGTAGGAAATCCCTACCTCGAAGAAGATAACCCGAATGGAGAAGACGGAGATGATAACCCAAAAACCCAAGTGCTCCAAAACTACAAACTCTCAGATTAAAACGAAGCTCTCGACTCACTCTATTTTTTTTAATAAAGCAACTAGGGTAGAAACACCCTCTAAATAGATCAAATCTAAGAAAGAAGGTGAGTAGGGAGAGAGAGAAGTCGGACCTAGGGTTTGGAATCAAAAGAAGATGAAAAAGACTGATCAAATCCCGCTGCTGTGTATATAAACTGGACAGGCTCGCTCGAGCGAAGACTTGGTCGCTCGAGCGACCAGACACAGAGAAGCTACGCTCGAGCCAAGGAAACCTTGCTCGAGCCAACAACCCGAAAGCTCGCTCGAGCGAAAGAAAACTCGATCGAGCGAAGAACTCAAACCCTCAGGTCTGTAACCAGACTCACGCTCGAGCGAAGGAACTATTGCTCGAGCGAAGAAAAGCTCGCTCGAGCCAAGAATGCAAAGCTACAGGTCCAAACCAGACGCAGACTCTCGCTCGAGCTACCCAACCCTGGTTCGAGCGAAGAACCAAAACAACATCTCGCTCGAGCGACAGACTCCTCGCTCGAGCGAAGATCCAAAATTCTGGACAGCAACACTTGGTTTCTAAACCCTACCATCCAGACACAAACCTGCCCAAACACATCCTATAATTCCAAATGAGAAAATAAGGGACAACAGCAACAACAACAATTATACAACGACAGAATCTACGGAACCTAAGTCCGGATACAATAATCAAACGGGAAAAGACCGGGGTCGCTACAGAAAAAACTATCATACTGAGTATCTAAAGTCAGTTACAAAAGGAGTGGCAATTCCTATCATTGGCAATTCCTAGATCTTCCAGAGCTAATGCTTCAACTGATTATTCAGCTCTCCCTGCTGAGCCAGACATGCTTTAAAGTCATAGAAACACCAAAGATTAAGTGCACGTCTGTGTATCCAACCCAAATTGCAATGTAACAGATAGCAGCACATGACCCAACAAGCTACAGAAGTTAGTTGCAAAAACCAGAACACGTGACAAACACAAATTATTGAAATAAAAAAGGAAGAGAAAAATGAGAACTGCAAATAAGCTTTAGCTAAAGAATCTATAAGTTTAGAGCTAAGAAACACGAACACTTCTAAGAATATGATGTATCCGTGTCCTGTCTATGTTGGACACCGACACCCTTTGGACACTCTTAGGACACGTGTCCGACACTATTCAAAACGTATCCTATTTTTTAAATTTTTTTAAAAAACCGGACACTCTTTGGACATTTGGAGAACACATGTATCAATCGCTTAAACACACATGTCTATCAATTAGACACATGTGAAAGTTTGAACATAATAACTTAAGATACAATAATAAAACAAAACTCATATAAATTTATAGGAATTAGTTTCATATTGCATTTTTTATTATCTTTTAATGATATATTTATATATATAACATATAATAAATATATAAAATAATATATTTCATACGTATCCCCCACATGTCGTGTCCTGCATTTTTTGAAAATTAATGTGCCGTCGTGTCCGTATCGTGTCACGTGTCCGTGTCCATGCTTCTTAGGTTCATAGCATCCCCATGAACTATGAAGGGTCATATCGCTGCCCAAGATTAAAAAGGCAATGACACTAACCTACATGCATATAAATATAGACACCTAGATTATACACTTGCATAATGAGATTAAATTACTAGAAAGTTAAAGTATCGAGAACTAATGTAGGATGACCGCTCGACTTTCAGAAAATTAAAAGCTCAAGTCACATTTTACACATTTGAAATATATTTAAATACTCAATTTATGGTGCACACCAGCCTACCTTAACACATGTTTATTCACTTACAAGAACTTTACTTTCTTATATGAACTATGTTGGACAATCTTCACTGTATTTAAATAGATTAAATTCTGTTGTGTACAAAACAACAACAAGAATATAAAGAAATAAAGAAAGGAGAGAATTTGTTTGATTACAAAAATCAAACTCGAAATGATAATAAATAAATAAAACTACAGATTTTATTTTGTTACAAAAACAAAATTAAAATCTGTTTAAATAAACAAATAAAAAACAGAATAAAATTAAACAACTTACTTGGTTAATTTATTTGAATAATTTTTCTGATCAAGTCCAGTGTTTAACACTGTGTCCTTAAGACAGATTCGTCCTCTCCACGGTGCTTTCAGAATTTGGATGTCTATCTCCCAGGATGAAATGATCTACCACAAACAATAGCAGCACTACAAATTGTTTGCCTTACGAACACACTAAGTGTTTATACTCTTTCTTTCAGAAATAAAATGCAACAAAATGAAGAATAGAATAAGCAGAGGTGAAATACGAAATTTCTGAATTAACATCAAATGAGGGTGGTCCTATTTATAGATGTAAAGGTCAGAAGTTTGGTGAGTCTGCAAAAATACTGGCTCTAGGGTTTTGAATTGAACAGGTATGTGGCTCTTGGTTTTGAATTGAACAGGTATGATACCTGTTGGGTTTTGAATTTCAAACAGATAGCAATTACGGGAAGGGCCCTGTTTGGGTGTGCACTAATTCCAAAACAGTTTATTTCTATTTGAAAACGGGAAGGGCCCTGTTTGGATGAACAAAAAAAATCCAAACCAATTTATTGGATTTTATTTTAATAAAAAATAAAATTAAATTCAAATATTTTTTGCCCAAAAAGATTAGAAGCCCAACCCCAGGCCGGACGGACAGCGGCGGCGGCGCACGTGTGGTGATTTTTGGGTCCAATGGGTCTAGCCCATTTTGCCCATAACCTCTCCCTCTAAAACACTTGGGTACCCGCCCAGCCCGCCCGATCGGACGAACGGACGGCTGCGACGGCGCGCGTGTGCGGTGATTTTTGGGTCCAATGGGTCTAGCCCATTTTGCCCATAACGTCTCCCTCTAAAACACTTGGGTACCCCTTGGGGCACACCCCAAGTACCAAACCCATGCCTTATTAACCCTTTCAAAACTTCCCACCAAATCAATGTGGGACAAGCCATTTTACAACCTTAAGGAATTTCCACCAAAACTCCATTCCCATGGAGCACACTTTGGCTTCAATTTCCCATTCACTCGGTAATGGTTTTGAGCAACCAAATATACCACGTGAATCACAACGCGGCATAGAACGCGTTACCACCTTGACCCGAGTAAATCGACACTCGGGGCCCACCGAAAAAATAGACCAAACTTGAGGAAAAAGAATTTTATAACCATTTCCAACAAACTAAACATTTCAGAAAATAAAAAAACTCAAATAAAATACCGTACATTGAAATATATGTAAACACTCTAGTCAAACAAATCATAAACCTACCGAATTTAGCATTGTCATTAGTTATGTACATCAACCTACCTTGACACATGTTTATTCACTTGTTGTAAGAGCTTTACCTTCTTATACGAACTAAATATATGCACATGTCTCTTGACCTTATTTCTGCCACTAGCACCTGGTTCAGGAGAATAATACCTAAACGGGAGCATATGCCAAAGCACCTGGTTCAGGAGAACTTTGCTTGCCTAGTGCTCATGTTGTTGATGAAATTTGGCAATGCTTCACTCAATTTGATGAAAAAAGTGTTTTTCCCTTGATTTGATAAGCATTTTATGAAATGGTTGGAGATGGATTTTGAGCAATTTTTCATCAAATTTAGATTTGATAGGGAAAAAAAAAAAAAGGTTTAAGGATTGAAAAAGAACGTTTTTTAGTTGTAGCAGAGCAGACTGCTACTTTTTTACCCTATAATCATCAGCTAAAAAAGGTTAATTCAAATATGATTCTTCATGTAAGAAAGGGAACGTGGAATTTGACTAAACTTTGGAAAGAAAAGTAGTCTTACCTAATCAACTGTGGATAACAGATGCAAATACAATGAAAAACTTAAGAGCCATGGCAAAGGGACGATTGCATTTATAAGGTAAAATGCCTATCTTACAGCAGCCATGACCTCATCCATCAATCTCAAAACTCCAGGTCTGGGCTCCACTTGCCCATTAACAACACAAATCCATTTTCTTGGAAATCATTCATCCAGAATAATCACCCACATAGATGAACTAACAAGTAATCATAAATGAAGAATAAATAAATTCCTACTTACATTTCCAGATTTGATAATTTCCTTGTATCTTCCAGTCTTCCAATCCTTCAGATAAATAATCCTAAAACAATCCATAAATATAGTCAACTAATTGATGATATAGATTAAAAAAAATCTCTTCGATTTGGAGGAATTTTTTTTTTTTTTTTTGATCGGCAAAGAAAAATTTCATTAAAAACATGAAATTTATAGGTACAAGGAAAAAAAACGCAATGAGAGAGATTCGAAGAGTAAACATTCACTCTCCTACTACTGCTACTCGTGTTCTTCAACCAACCCCTTAGCCTCACGATTTTATATTTTAAAATACAACAAAAAATAAAATAAGATAAACCACACTCTTGAGCCCCCACCTAAAATAAATTTTACAGCTACACTCCCAAGCTTCTATATCGCCCAAGCTGCTACACACGCTGCTACAACACAGCTGCACTCCAGCCAACACTGCTACACTCCCAAGTTGCTACACACCTGCTGCTGCTACACTCCCAATGCACCCAAGATGCTACACACTAGACCCACCAAACTACGCACTGACCCGAACACACCCTAACCATCAGACTCAAACAGCTACACTGCCACAGCTAACACTCCATCAGACTCAAACACTGCAACACTCTTGAGCCCCACGCCTGACCCCAACAACCAGCACCATTGCCGGACACTCAACCTCCATAATTGCCGGACCCTCAGGCTCCATTGCTGTCGACAGCCTCTTCTTGCTTTACTCACCTCTTCTATATCTGCAGCAGCCTCCTCCTTTGGTTCATAGCCGAAGACAAACACCAAACACCATTGAAATGAACGGAAATCACCCCTCAAACTCTCACTCGCACAGGAGCGCCCGAATGGAGATCCAAAACAACTCCGAATCCTCCACCCCTCAAGCTCCCGCTCGCAAAGAAGTGCCCGAATGAAGATCCTGAAGCTCCCGCTCTGCCTCTCCGGCTCTGCCGAGAACCACCTGGAGCTGCTGGTGCTGTCACGCTAATGCCCTGAAAACGCAGTTTTCCATCTTAAACTTCTTCCACGGTTTTCCTCTCCCAAACAGCTCCCTCGGTTTATCCTCACTGACAAACGCTGCGCAGTCCCCTCTTTGTAGACCCGGCGACATACTCCTTTTAACCGAACACAAACACCGACCACCAAAAAATGAATGGAAATCACCCCTCAACCTCCCACTCGCACGGAGCGCTCGAATAACGATCCTAACCAATTTTGGATCCTCCACCCCTCAAACTCCGGCTCGCAGAGAAAGTGCCCGAATGAAGTTCCTGAACCATCCACTGAACGCCCTGCCCGAAGAACCCACCAAACCACCTAAACAAAGCTACCAAACCGCACCAAAACCCACAAAGAGAAGACCCACCAAGCAGCCTATACAAAAACGAAGGACTAAAACAGCAACCTAACCAAATCTAGAGAATAGATCTGAAAAGGAGAAACGGAAAAACAAAACGGGGGCTCAAGATTAAAAGGAGAACAACAACAACACAAGTAGAAAAAGCTAGGCCAGCCAACCGCCATGGCCAAAGGCGGCGGCCGGCTGGCCAGAGGTGAGGCCTGAGATGGAGGTTTTTTCTTTAAAGAGAGAGTTTTTCAAACGAGATGGACTTTGATTTGGAGGAATTGACAAGAGATTAGGATAAATATAGCCAATTCATCTCTGTTAAAGACCATGATCTCTTCCCCCCTTTTCCCCCCATTTCTTCTCTCCAATAGGAAAGCTTTAAGAATAATTACGACAAAATTGCTATTGGTAACTTTGAGAAACCCTCTCTTTGCTCACCTCACAAAAGAAAGAAACCCTCACTCAACCAATCAGCCTGGCCTGTTTGGTTACTGAAATGTCTAGATAAAGCTGAATCACCCGAAATAGAAAGAAAGGAAATTTTGCTAACAAATGCAAATCCAACTAATTGACTTGCTTAAATTAAATTTTTTATTTTTTTAAAAAAATCAAAAAACCCAAAATCACAATCCAAACTCAACTACTATCAACTAAAACCACGCAATCAAACAATGATAACATCAAAATTATAAGCACAACTACAACCAAAATTTTAAAATAAATAAATATATATATATATATATATATTTAATTATTTCTATGTCGAGTAAGGTTTTTAATGAATTGAATTGCAAGTACTTGGAATTTGAATTCTGAAAAAGTTGGGAATAAAAAATGCAAGAATCAAATATTCATGAGTTCAAGTGAGTCCCACTTAGGGGAAAATGGTAATCTGTTAGGTGAAAAACAAGGTGCTAAAAAGATTTATTGAAGAGCTGGTGTTAATAATATGTTTAAGAATATAAAAACTAATTCATAGAATCAGATATGAAATTTGTATAAATGGACAAAATTTTATAGAAGTAGAGTTGTGGTGGTCGTCGGGAGCACCGGAGATAGAGCCGTTGACGTAGGCTCCGGCGAAGCTAACGTTGGAAGAGACAATCTTCAAACAAAAGGAAAGAAACCTCACAGAATTCGGGATGAAGATGTGCTCGGTCTTGTTGCTTGCCTGTGCTTTCTTCATAATCAACGACTTCTTCACGTTTCACCACTCACCGGGAAGTTACCGGTAACGATAACTGCTTCGCCGCCGCCTCCTCCGTCCGCCTTTGCCGCCGGAAGCTGACGATCAGATACTCCGCGGCGGCAGATTTGGAGGAAGCAAAAGAAGCGGTGGTGGCAGTGGAGGGAGATTTTGTGTTGTCGTGGTCGATCGAGAGATAGAGCAGAGTTGAGGGAGTCCCTAGGGTTTATAAGGAAAAGTCGTGTGTGTTATCCGATCCGCAGAAACCGCCTTACCCTATCTGAACTGCACATGTATGGGCAATTTTGCAAAGTGAATAGGGTAGAGTGCGATTTCGAATATATAAGATTTGCGAGTTGCGGGTTTGGACTGCACCTGCCACAACCCGCTCGCACTTAGCCAAATATAATTTTTTTTTTAAAGAAATAACATGGACCGTTCATCATCATCCAGATCGATCTATCTATCTATTGTTTTCTTTTTTTGCCCTAATCCCGCAGGCTGCTCAGCTCAGTTCTCACTCATTCTTCTTCCATTTCTCTCTCTCTCTCCCCGATCGACCAAAACCAGCGCCGATTGACCATAACCAGCGCCGATCTGTCTTAGTCTCTGGCTCCTGCAACTCTCAAGTAAGTCTCTCTCTGTTTCATCATCTCTCTCATTCTTGTTATTCCATCTCTCTCATTCTTCCATCTCTCTTTCTCTCTCTCTCTCTCTCTCTCTCTCTCTCTCTCTCTCTCTCTC